>JAJJKD010000037.1:0-280456 GCA_022376535.1 Xylariaceae sp. FL0662B | reverse complement strand
TACCACAAATCGCAATTCTATCGTAATTCGTACGTACGTACAATAGAGGCCATCTAACATTTTTATTATTTTTTAATTCGTTAATAATGTTTTTATATTTAGTATTTTTTTAATATATATTAATAAAACGCTATTTTATAATATTATTTATAATAGCTTCGCTTATAAATTACTATATTTAGTTTAAGATTAGTTCTTTATTTATTTTTTTTAATTTACCGTTTATTTTTATTTTATTTTCGATAGCAAAAAGCCGATTTAATACGTTAAAAACGTAATTAAATTTACCCGGGATATAATATATTTAAAACCCGTATTAAAATAAATAAATCGATATATTAATAAATTTCCGATTAATATAGTTAAATAAGGAAATATTTAATGAAATTTAATTTAAAATTCCTTTAATAATAAAATAATTAATTAAAATTACTATTAAATATTAATAGGCTTTTAAAATTATGCGTAATTTTCTAGCCGCCTAAACGATATATATTACCTTTAATTCGGAAAAACCGTATTTAGTTTTTAATTAAAAAAAGCTACGGCTAAAAAATATAATTAGTTCGATTTATATATTAAGGATTAGCTATTTAATTTTCTATTAATACGTATTTTTAAAGTAAAAAAATATAACGCTAAATCTGCGTTTAATAAATACGTCTATTTATATAAAAAATATTTTATTAAAATTATAATAATAAAATACTATATATTTACGTATAGTTTATTATATTATTTTAAATAATACTAATTTTAATTTAGTCGATTTATAATATATAGTTTTTATATATATTTATCGATAACCGGGATTTTTCGGGAATAATTTATTATTTTTTTATCCTTATATAAATAGCGTTATTTTCCTTTTCTATAAAGGTTTTAATAGTTTAGCGAAATATAAAATTAATAGCTATAGAAAACCTATCGTTTTTAAATACCGTTTAAATAATTTAAAGTTTTTAAAAAATTACTAATTATTAATAGCTATTAACCGTTTAATAATTATAGATAATCCTAAAACGTTTATTTAAAATTTTAATAGTTTAATAAACGGATAAATAAAAAACAACTTTTTCGGTAAAAGTAAAATATATTTTTTTTTAAATAGTTTAAAGATTTTACGTAAATAAGCTAAATAATCTTTTTTAAAGTTAAAAAAAAAATAATATTATTAATAAATGCTTATATAAAATAATAATATTTACGTAAAAGTTTATTTATAAATCGCTAAATATAGGCGGGTAAATTTCGAAAACCTATTATAGCTATAGTAAATTTTTTTAAACCTTTAAAGTTAACTATAGTAAATCGGTTATAAAACTTATAATATATAGCAAATTAATAGAAAAAACTTATAACGTTTACTACTATAATTTATATTTTATTATATAAAAAGGCTATTATTTTTATTTATAAAAGTAAAAGGTAATTATTAAGTATTGCGGTTTTATTAAATAATTAGAAATTAGCTATAGTTCGGCTTTTATTTTTACCTTTTATAATATATTATATAATAAAAATTAAATATATAAATAGTATTAGTTCGTTTACCTATTTTATACGGCTTTATTTATATAATTTATTATATATTTTATTTAGTATTTTTATATTTTTATAGCTTAATAGGTAAGGTTAATTATTTAGTTTTTAATTTTGCTATTTTTCGATTAAAGATATTTTTATTTATTCTTTTTCGGAAATATCGATTATTTTTTAATTTATTTAGATTTTAAAAAACTTATCGATAATTTTAAAGACGTTTTTCGCTATATCTTTATCGGTAATATAAATATAATGAAGTGGTTTTACATGATGCGAGTGGTTTACGTAAGCCAGATTGACTATTAGTATACGGGAGTTTTCATTTTTTCATACCTAGCTAGCTATCCATCATCAGCACCATACAGACACTCGATATGAATTGAAGCCATTCGTTTTGCCATTGATCTCTTAATATACGTGCTATTTGAGTGATTCCATTGTTACCAGCCCTATGGGCTGGTATTACCTCTTTACTACCGCTAGGTAGTTGGCTCTCCCATTACTTGAAGACCTATTGTTGTATAGGCACACCATACCTTGTTTTGTTTTATTGTCTCCCCCGGTAAGGCTTTATCTTATTCAGCCTCATCTGAGTACGCAAAGCAGTCTGAGGGATACCGCTGCGTACGGAAGAGATCGATTATCGACCAGTTATACGTACGGAATACCATCGATCGCTAATTAGTTATACGTACGGTATACCATCGATCGCCGACCTTATATTTATCTACCAATACCCGACCTGTCCCACGATATTCGAGCGTATGTTTAGCGTACGACCAAGACCAGATTTTGTACTTGTTTTGCGGCACGATGCCGTATTAGATTCATGAAGATCGAGGCGCCTTTGACTTGCTTGATAGACCAGAGAGAGACTAGCGTGCGTGATCCTGTAAGACTAGTGGTTACTTGAGCGATGCGAGCCGATCCCGAGACTAGCGAATGACACCTTGGCTGGACACGAATACATACAATTTATATGCGTGGGCGTCTGCGTGACGTGTGGATGGATATCCGATCGATCCGAGAGAGACCTATTGCAAGCGGGAGGTCTATTGCAAGGGAGGTTACCAGTTGACCAGTCTACCTGTTGATCAGTTAATCAGTTGGCTGTACGGGAGGTCACCTAACGTGGTGGCTGACTTGTTGAATTACCTGTTGAATTACCTGTTGAAAGCCGTGGCCATCTGATCTGTTGAATTACCTGTTGATCGACCTGTTACCTGTTGATTGCAGTGGTTATTTCAAGTGGTGGCTGATCTGCTGGCTGACCTGTTATCTGACCTGTTGCCTGTTGATAACAGTGGTCACCTGACGTGGTGAATTACCCGTTGATCTATCTGTTGAGAGACCAGTTGGCCTGCTAGCTGTTGATTGCAGTGGTTATTTCAAGTGGTGGCTGATCAGTTGAACTGCTGGCTGCCGATGGCAGTGGTCAGCTGACCTATTGACCTGTTGGCTACCGATAGCTGAGATCACCTGACCAGTTAAATTACCTGTTGATCGACCTGTTACCTGTTGATTGCAGTGGTTATTTCAAGTGATGGATTACCTGCTGGCTACCGGTGGCAGTGGTCAGCTGACCTGTTAACCTGTTGGCTACCGATAGCTGAGATTACCTGACCAGTTGAATTACCTGTTAACTGACCTGCTGGCTGCTGATAGCAGTGGTTAGTTGACTTGTTAGTTGACTTGGCTAGTTGACCTATTGGCTGTTGGCAGTGGTTGGATGACCTGGAATTTGGTGAAATTTTTTTTTCCACCCACCCACCCTACAGTTGACCTGAAGGTATGAGGTTCGATTCAGTTAGTTGTTGGTTGTTTTTTTTTTCATACTATTCAGCCGCGAGGCTGCTGGCTAAATAGTAAGGGAGGATTGAAGTGGTTTTACATGATACGTGCGGTCACGTGACTGTTGATCAGGTGACTTAGGTGACGTGGCAGCAGCACATATATGTATATTTAGTCAGATTTCTCGCTTTTGCCACACAGTTTTCTAAGCAAGCAGCGATATTCAACACTCGCCTTGCATTTTCAATTCATTCACTCTTTTACCCCCTATTACCAGTCAATTCCACTTGATTCCAGTTGATTCCTATTGATCCATTTACACCTATTACAGCCAGTTGCACCTATTTTACCTATTGCAGCCATACCTCTATTGTAGCAGTTATTTCACCTCTATTACTACCACTAGGTAGTTGGCTCTCCCATACCTTGTTTTGTTTTAATAATAAATAGTCCCGTTCCTATTACCGATAATATACCGTTTTAAAACAATATATTAAATACTTTATTAAAACCGTCCGCCATTTTTTTATAAACGTTTTATAATAAAAATAATACGTTATATATATTTTCGTTTACTATATTTTAAGCTTTTTTTATCGCGTTTAACCGTCCGATAACCCATTTTATAGTTATCTTATTATTTTTTATATTATTAGGTTTTAATAGTAAGGTTAATTTAATACTTATAATATATAATTCGCCTTATTTACTTAAAACAAACGTAACTTTCCTTTATATACGGGTTAAGGAAAATTATATCGGCTATATATATAAAAAGATTACCGAAAAGGGTCGTTTAATAATATTTAAAGTTTAATTATTAACTATATTTAACATTTTAAACTAAATATTAGGATTATTTTTATATTATTCGTTATTATTATCCTTTAATTCTTTATTTATCTTATTTTAAATTAGCTGTTTACTTTTAAAATCCTTTAATTATATATATCTAAATTAAGACGTACTAAATTTCGGTTAAAATAAGCCAGCTTAAAAAGGGCTAACTTAAAAAAAGCTAACTTAAAAAAAGCTAACTTAAAAAAAGCTAGTTTACTTTATCGGAAATTGCCTAAAAGCGTTATAAAAAAGTCTTCCTTAACTAAAAGCTATAATAATATTTAGGAAAGTAAAATAGTAATATTAAAATAGTTAATACCGATACCTATAAATGAAAGTACGTTTAGCAAATATAATAAATAAACTAGTACTAATATTCGTAAAGAAAAGCAATTAAAATAAAATACAGCTAATAAAATACTCATAATAGCATATATAAATACTTAATATACCTTAAAATTAAAACCAATTAAGCGGTTTAGGGTTAATATTAATTAATAGGGAAATATAAAGGTAAAATACAAATAAATATAAAAATTTATATATAGATATTAGAAAAAAGGGGAAAAAATAAAACAAATTTCGGCCGAAAGAAACTTTTTATATATATTTTTAAAGCGGTATATATAAGGCAGTAACCTTTTCTACCGAATATATTTTATACCTATAATTTAATAGCATATATAATAAAAAAGGCGAAAAATAGTATAATATAATTATAAAATAAAGGAATAGGGTTTAAAGCTTTAAAATATATATAAAATATATACTAGTTCAAGTTTTAAAATAACCAAAAAACCTTAATATCGGCTTATAACGTATTACTTAAAATAAAACGGATCTGGTAGTAAAGATTAAATAATTAAGGTTTCGTATTTATTTAATTAAAAAAGTCGTTTTACTATATATTATTAGTTTAACTTAATTAACCTTTATATAAAATTTAGGTCTATTAAAATATTAATTGATCCTTATTTAAAACTCGGATTTTTTAACGTAACAACTTTTTATTTAAAAACTCGAAATTGCTATTTATTTTAACTTCGTTACGATAAATATATAATTAATACTTTATTTAAAACTCGGTATCGAATTAATTAAAACATAATTAATACCTTATTTAAAACGCGGTATTAATTAACTCATATATTAATACGCGGAATTAAAATCTAAATATCGTTTATAATATATAACTTATAACCGGAGGCATTTAATCGATAGAATTAATTCGTAAAAATGGTAACTATAATATAATTAAGGCAAATACTACTATTTAAAAAGAATAATTAAGGGTAGTATTATATATTATATAAAAGATAAAAATCTAACAATTAAATTATTATAGCGGAGCTATAACTATTTAATTATAGATCTTTTATCTTATCCACTATTTTATTTAGCTAATATAGGGTCTTTCCGGGACCCTATATTAACCTTTAACCCTCTTTTGCCGCTTTAACTATATTAAATTATATTATAAAGCTATAAAACCGTTATAAAAATTATATTCCGAATAAGAGAATATAATTATTAATTGGATTTTTTACGAAAAAATATATAGCCGCATTTCTTTATAACGATTTATTACCGGGATTATTAAAATTATATTTAAGGTTTAAAGAAAAACGAATTTTTATTTAAGCTATAATTAAATCGATAAATTTATATAATATTATTTTAATATATATATAAAGATCGGCCGTTTTATTAAATAATCGCAAATTTATATAGTAAATTTCTAAAAAATTCGCAACTTTTATTCATTTCTTAATCAAGTCCGTATAAAATACGATATTTTATTTCGTAACGAATATAATATAAACGAAACGGATATAATAAAAAATAAATTTAACCGCGGTACCGTTATCGGTACTAATAAAAGTATCTATATACGCGTTATTAAATCCGAAATTAAATTATAAATAACGTTTTTCGAATATATTAGCTTTAAAAGCAAAAAAGGTATTTTTATTATTATATATAGCAATAAACGCCTTTAAATATAGTAATATAAAAAAAATACCTAAATAGAAATACGTAACTATTTTAAAAAGATAAAATAATAAAATAATCGCAAATAAATAACTTAATTAAATTTTTTTAATTAAAATTAAGCCGAAATATAATATATAGCAATTATTAATAATTAACGGCTATATAATTTATATATATCCTAAATTTATATAAAAAGCGTATATTAATAAGGTAGCTATTATTTATTTATTATTATACGTAAATAATAAACTTTAATTTTTTAATATAGGTATTTTTTCGTTATTAAAAACGGTATATCGGTATAAATTCGGCCCGTATACTATTTATACTATTATAGCGCCGATATATAAAAAATATATACTAAAAGTATATATAAAGGTAGTAAATAAGGCATTTTTAATAAAAAATATTAAATTTAGTTAGCGGAAAAATAGTTTATAGCTATTTAATTTTAAAATAATAATTAATAAACCTAACGTTATTTCCTTTAAATTTCCTATATTTTATATACCCGATATATTTCTATATAAACTACTATATATAAACATTTATATTCTTAAAAAAGCTAAAGATTTTATAAATCAGTTAAAAGTTATTTAATAACATTATAAATTATTCCTTTTTAAAGCTTATTAACTATTTAATAAAGCCGGTAAGGTTATTATTTACTATATAGGTAAAATCGGCTAATTATATATTTATAAAAATTAGTTATAAAAAAAGTTTAAACGGTATAAACTAAACGTACGGTAGCCTATTAAACGGGATTTAAATAAGGTATTTTTAAGCCTACCGGAGATACGTAGTACTTAAAATAAAAAAACGAAAAAATTACCTCCTATATAGCTAAATAAGGAGTTAAAAAAGGATCTTAATTTATATTTTAAATATTAGCTTGAAAAAAAGCGCTGTGTAAAAAAATAATTTTTCTGATTTTTTTTAATTTTTTTACATATATTTATAATTAAGGTAGTTAAAAAGTCAACTGTTATAAAAGGGGTGGTGTTATAAAAGGGTGGGCACGTGGTTATATATTAACCTAAAAAGGGAAAAAAGACCTCCCTCTTTATATAGCTAAAGCCGTAGCTATATACTTAGTTAATTAGCTGACTAAATACACATTAATATATGCGAATTACTATTCCAACAGTATTTAATATATAACGGGATATTTAATTAAGTAAGCGGTAAAAAAATTATACCTAAAGTGGGGTACTACCTAAATAACAATTCTCTGAATTATATGGTCCATGCTTTAATTTCAGTAAACAAAGTTCTGCTACGACTTATATTTCCGCTCTCGCCTTGCGCGCGATCCCCAATTTGTCTCTTTGTTATTACCTACCCGTACAAGTCTCAGTCGGTTCATACCTTACGCTCGCGCTAAAAGGACGTTGTCACTTCTGCTTAATGGATCACAAACCAATCAACGATAAGATTTGGAGCCGAGTGCTTACGCTATGGGCCGTCAAGATCTTGGACCATAAGTATATAAGGCGGTTCCGAAAGCGTACCCGAGGGGTTTTATTAGTCTCTAAGTTTTGCATCAAAGTGAAGCCCTTCACAAACCTGGCTGAGGCACACGCAATGCAGTTTATTGCACGGCATACTTCTATTCCAGTCCCCAGGGTGTTTTGCGCCTTCGCTCACAAAGGTCGATCATACATTGTCATGGAAAGGGTTGACGGCGAAATTGCAGGGCGTGGTTGGGTTGGCCGCGCAGAAGAATCTAAACGGAAGATCCTCGCACAGCTGAGGAGTCTTGTTCAGCAACTCCGTGATGTTCGTCCCCCGCAAGGCATAGGAGTTGCAAATATCGCGGGAGGACCTATTTATGACGGCCGATTACCCAATAAATCTTTCTGGGGACCATTTCACACGCAAGATGACTTTCACAAAGAGCTGCGGAATGGTATTAGTCAAGACGACGATCTTCGGGGGCTCCCCAGCGACCTCATCGAGCTCTTTGCCTTCCACAATCAGCAATTTCCTCCTCCCGTTCTTACACATGGTGATCTCAGTAGCCTGAATATTCTGGTGAGAGGCAACAACATCGTTAGCATTATTGACTGGGAAACTGCTGGGTGGCTTCCATTTTATTGGGAGTATGCTTGTGCATGGAATGTCAATCCGCAAAATCAATTCTGGCAGGATGAGGTGGATAAATTCATGGATCCAATGCGGCACGAATTAGAAATGGACGCTCTTCGACGACGATATTTCGGTGATATCTAATTTATCCTTAACTACTAATCACATGCCTCATGCAATCAGCTCTTTGCCCTCAAGCATGTCCCAAGTTGCTGCTTTGTCTGAGTCATATTGTCCCGCCGGCGCTTGTCCGTCAAATCGATGACTGGCCTTCTTGCTTTCCACATACCACATAGCTGGATCTCGGGCCGAATCCCAGCTGGGTACAACCGTGCTCATAGCCTTCTTATCGCTAATCACCACTTGTAATGCCTCCTTTACCCAACTGACACAGTTCCAATCAGGAATCTCAGGTCGCACAGGAATCTGTCTGAGCTTGGATTGAAGTCGACGAGTGTCTTTAACTTTACCGACGACAACGCGAACCAGTAACATTTGAGTCGGCTGGAGGTGTATCGTCCGTTCTTCATACTGCCAAATAGACTGTGGGCGAGGAGGTCGGCCGACCAGCGTAATCTTCTCCTTGGCTGATAGCGAGTTCCTTCGCCCCCGTCGTTGGGCTCGACCTTTGGACCGACAATGAAAGCCCAGTGATACCCGGTTTTTCATAAGTACGGAATCGTCATTGATTTCAACCCGAAAACTCACGTATCTTCGAGCCCAGGCATTTTAGGGGCACCGCTTCTCGCGTATAAGGCAATATAGAGGCGATCCTTGTTGGAAACCATCCTGTGACTTGATGAAACTTGGTGGAAGAAGATAAAATTTAGCAAAAGACTCTGTTCCCGATTGCAGCTGTTCAACGGAGATATGCCTTTGATAGGGCTAGAAATGCTGCATCTTTATAATAATCATTTGCCCAGTGTATTATGAATCTTTAGGATAGTAGCGTGTCGCTAAGCGCAAGGCATTTAACGCCAACGAGCATTCATGGCGCGTAGAGTTACTTATCCTATTTCTATTTCTATATCACTTAGCATGCCTTGGTCATTTATAAGGACGGCGTATCGCTGAGGGCAAGGCGTCTAACGCGCCAACGACCATCCGTGCTGCGTGGATGTTGGTTCTGTTGCTCCAAGGCAAAAACATGTGGAGTACTGCGTAGCATAGCAGGGCTTGCTGGCAGGCCCAAGACCTTATATAGAATCAACAACAATAGCTGTAACTACCTAGGTACTCAGGGCTAAATCCTGGCGTTCTGGCTTTAGGTCTTGGAGTCCCCTTTTTAGGCCTATTCAACTCTGTCTTCGGACCACTCGATGTCACGCCGGACATTAATGGTGTCCAGCGGAATGTCATCACTTTTAGCGCTCGGTGTCTCCCTCGCACTCACCGTCGTATTTCTCTCGTTTTGATATGACTTGGGCCAGAAGCCGGCTAGAGTCTCTTCAACAGCTTTACTATCATGCAGTCGCTCAAAAGATCCAGTGCCATCGTCACCCCTGACTTTTGAAGGCTGTGTTGGATGGGATGGCTTGACAGATCCACCGCCGATCGTTACGATTGTGTTGAAATTTTGCACACGAGGTGTTGGAACTGAACCAAAAACACCACCAAATAATAGTCGTGTCAGCGGCTGCAACGTCGGTAGGCAGGCGCATATGATGGCAGTAGCTGACTCGATGTCCGACCAAATCCAACATTGTCCAATCAGAACTTCATCAATTAGGGGACTGTATCATCGGCCTTCCGCACGAAGCTAGGGTTATACTGACCGGTGTAGTCTGCGTCGGCTCCAGCTTTAGCAAGGTCGACGACGGCCTTCAGGCGAATACAACTAACAATGATGACGCTGTCTTCATTAGTGTGTGAATTTACCAAGAGAGCAAACGCACTCACAAGGCTCCTAGCAGGAAAATACCACCTACTGCCGCTTTTTGAGCTGGCCTCATTTGCAAGTTCCAAACTTGGTAGGAAGGCAGTGACAGTATGAGCATATCAGTAATGATGTTCGGTATAGAATTGCCAAGGAAATAAGAATTCGTGTCCAAACAGGTACCGCCCTCCATCTGAGGATTCCATATCTTCTTCATGGGTCGGCACTGTACAAATGACACGATGATGACGGCAATCCACCACGATAATACCATAGCGCCCAGTATACTGCAGCCTTTCTTCATGAACCCAGTTGGGAAGATTCGGTAGTACATTGTCAGGATCGAGGCTTTTGCTAAAGCCAGTAATGTTCCATATACGTGCTCGGCGATAAACAAGCACTGTATTGGTTAGTTCATATCGTATTCTGCAGAAAGATGTTGACGTACCAGCATCGATGTATTGAAGATGTTCACATCAGTTGATAAGATCACATCCATGTGTCTGCCTACTCCTCCGTCGAAGACGGCTTCTGTGTATCGGTATCGAGCTAAAAAAAAAAAAAAGTCCGGAAATAGCTTAATACATACCGAGGGACTCAACAACCGTTAGTCCGTATAGAAATAACTAAAAGGACGAGTTAGCTGCGAGCCTGCAGGAAGGGGAAAGTACTCTCCTACCAAGGCTGCTAGGGCGAGCCAATCGTCGACTCTTAGCAGGTGGCCTTTTATTTTTCTCGCCCAGAAGCGGAGAACAGCCACGATCGTTGTCAGTACGGCCATTGCAATAGCTGTCCTAAAGATGACGGGCCCATCATTGTAGCTTTCGTACGCTGGACTGAAGGCTACGTCCGGGGCGTCCATAGTCGCTACAAAGGTATGCAAGGAAGGAAGAATTTATAGACGTATAACGAGGCAAATGAAAGGGTATAGAACGTGAGTTAAATGGGATGGAGGGATCGAAAGGTGCCGACTATCGAGCAACACCAATATATATATATATATATATAAATCAGCGTTGGATCTATAAAGAAGTACGCATGTTAGCAACAGAGATGTGGCTGATCTGATTAAAAGGATGGAATAATTGCTACCCTAGAAATGTCGACAAATGGAAAGTTTGCAGGCTGCGAAATCAGGCGTAGATTGTCGAATGAGACTTCCAGATATATAGCCACCACAAATGTGACCACAGCTGCCCTGCCCTCGTGTCAACAGGACATGAGCTCAACCCCGATCCAAACAGGTCAGCTTCTACGGTGTTCACTCAATTCTTATGTTTTCCCCCCGCTAAGAATCTTTTTGTGCAAATCCAAGACCGATGGGCTGGATCTATATTACCATATAACTTGAATGATGACTTTAGTAATAGGAGTCCTGCATGCGTTTCTCTCCTGGCTAGATCTTGTTTGAGACTGGTTTAGACAGATCCTCGCTGAATATTGACACCATCTGCTGCGTCCAAGGATCCCTCTGGTTTGCCATGCCTATCCAAAACAGCTTAGCCTTAAATTCAGCCCATCGAGATCAGGGTCGAGTGATCGTCGGCCCCGGACTCGACATCCAATTGGGACAACCCGGTTGGTTCTCCGTCTCAACCATGTCCCATGATGAAGAGACCCCTGGCCGTATGTAATACATATTACGCTTCTTGCAGCTGTTGCGTAATTGTTACCGCATTACTGACAAATATTCATCGATTGTAACTGA
The DNA here is from genome assembly GCA_022376535.1 of Xylariaceae sp. FL0662B. Taxonomy (NCBI): domain Eukaryota; kingdom Fungi; phylum Ascomycota; class Sordariomycetes; order Xylariales; family Xylariaceae; species Xylariaceae sp. FL0662B. The sequence goes on along the minus strand of JAJJKD010000037.1, from coordinate 268,610 downwards.
CTTGGCATGAACCATTCATATACAGTAACCTTGGCCAAGTTGATCTCGTTACCACTCGCAACTTTCCAACCCACCAGATAACTTAGCCCAGCAAAAATGGGCTGTTCTATGAGTGATACCAGACCATGTTCCCGTATACTCACACGTGATGTAGGTCAACCTGCATTAAACCTTGCCCAAAATATATTGCAATTGGGACGAAAAGCTCTGCTGGACAACGTCCTTTGGCTCCCCCTTAACTATACCTAGTGGGGAAAATGGACTTATAATACCCCCTAACAGTTTATCATATGCAACCGGGGACTCTCCCTTATATTAGCGTCTCGGTTACGAAAAGAGATGGCCAAACAATCGTGAACTAGGCTTGTTCCGTCTAAGTTTACGATACGCCCAGGCGTGCTTAGAATTTAGGAAAGGTTGCCGGCAACCTCCCCCCAATTTAGCACTTTATATTTCAGAACGCAAGTCCTCTGATTTTTGTTCTACCTCCAAACGCCAGCCCCTGAATCCCTCAACCTAGCTTCGCTCGAATGAAATTCGACGACGAAATCACCCGATGGTGTAGCGCCCTGGTTAGCTCCGTACAACTACTTCGATATGGTTAGTCCGGCTTATCGGCAACCAACTCACAGACGTACTGATTGGTCTGGCGTATTGGCTACTTTAGACAGTACCCATTTTGATATTGGCGGCGCCTTGGTTAGGCTATCATCGATGTGATTGGTTTTAGCCACTTCATTGCCATGCTTGACGTTTTGGCATGTGGCTTAACTTCTTGGTATTATCTGATCAATTCGCTCGGTGTAAGCAGCTTTCGACCAATCATTAAGCTAAACAGACCAGATTACAGTTGGAGCAAGACTACGGCTACACGTAGGTATGTTATAAGGACTGTGCCTAGGTGCTACGGTGGCGTCAGGTATCAATCTGCATTATAAACTATTAATAAGTAGGTATATCGCGCACAAGTTGCCCAGTCATACACCTCATCTCCACCAACATCACCATATTATCAACAGATGTAAATGATTCCGGCCACAGTTGGAGGAAGCAATTCAGCCAACTAAAGGTACCTCCCACACAGATATTAGGGGAAATATCCCTAATCACTGTATTTAGTTTACATTGATACCTGGCGCCGTCGTAGCACTTATGTATGTACGATCCTTGTAGGTTGTATGCCGCCCTAACGTGTCCGCAAGAACATAGCTACGTACCAGATCCTGGCCTTAACTCAAGGAAAAGTGAAGCCCCAATCCATTCGCGCACTTGACTTGTTGTCTTAACCATTTTCTTACCGCGGAGCTGACGATGTCCCTCAGCGTCCAGCGTCCTCATAATCTCCAACGATGGCCTCTGCCAAACCCGTCATCCTCATCGTGACTGGTGCTTGGCACCTACCGAGCAGCTACGACTTGGTGAAATCCAAGCTTGAAGCACTTGGCTACGAAGTCCTATGTCCGAAGCTCAGGACCGCCGGCGCAGGCATCCACGGGGTGACCTACCAGGCCGACGTGGATCTGATCCGCGAAATCGCTGTTCCCCTCTTCGACCAGGGGAAAGAAGTGGTGCTTGTTGCACATTCGTATGGAGGCATTCCAGCCAGTATTGCAACCGACGGCCTTGGAGTTGAAGACCGAGCAAAACAGGGGAGAAAAGGAGGATTCCGACGCATAATTTTTATCTGCGCATTCGTGATACCCAAGAAGGGGATGGATCTGCTGCAGACATTTGGCGGGGAATGGCCAGACTGGTATGATAATGGGCCGAAGTACACCAAGGTTAGCCATCAAAACTTACCTAAGCTCCGGGACAAATTGTGCTACTAATCAAGGGGCTACAGAATCATAACACCGGTGTCAACGAAAAGGCTAAGAAGATCTTCTATAACGATATTCCAGAGGAGGAAGCGCAGAGGCACTTTGAGAGCCTGGTGCCCTGTTCCCAAGATGCATACGAGACGCCAGTCAACTTCATCGCTGCCGATATCACTATCCCCAAGACGTACATCATATGTACAAAGGATGCGGGGCTCCTGCCATCGCTTCAAGAGGCTCTCGTCGTCACTGTGTCTAATTTCGGCATCGAAAGGATCCCAGCGGGACATAGTCCATTCTTAAGCCAGCCGGATAAGACCGCCGAGTTGATTGCAAAGTGGGCTGAGGCAAAAGCATAGGTAAGAACCGGCCACTGGAGGTTGACATTGTATGACACGAATATGGATGACTCCGATTCTATTCCCCGTATAGGTGGGTGGGTAGAACAGATGTATAGACTAGTCGATGCGGTACATCCCCTATTTGATATCAGTATAGTCTATAGACGCCTAAGAGAGATATTTGCCAGCGCCATAATGACCTGCTCCACGGTATTATCGGTTTGGTTCGCAGAAAACCAGACTCCATTCTTTTTGTCTACCAACAAAGAAATATGTGACTTCCCCGCTCAGCAGCGTATGTTAGACAATCTGCGTGTTTTGTCTTTAGGAAACTTTCAGTGTCTATTTGTCAAACCGAAACTGATAGGCTAGCTAGTATACGCACCAAATAACTCCTAAGATGTGGGTATAGTCTGTTGAAATAGGAGGTGCAACAGTAATCGTATTAGATAACTACCAGGCCGGGAGCCCTCTAAAGAGGTGCAACTGCATATACTGAATGAACAGTCTGGGTTGTACCAGCCAGCTCAGCTTGACTTAGTCCTCTCTGCAAACAGATGCTCAGAATACTTTACACGGAATAACTAATCTCTATATCCATGCGTTGGAGCACTTCTTACACCAATGCCGTCGGCAAAAATATCATCATTCAAATACGGCCGTCAAACTGAAGCCAGAGACCCCAAGCCCGAGACAGCTTCTCAGTTAGCTGTGGCTGTTAAACTCGACACCTCTGCTAACACGCACTCCCCATCTTCCTCCTCCTTGACTTCATATAAGGTCTCGAGCTTATCTCTCTGTTCTGGGAGACATAGACCTGGTCTTACTGGATTAGCTGGTTAGCCCCTTTAACCCGACATTGTAATCACTCGCTGAAGCTTGGAATGACGCTGTATACTGTTGAGCTATAACGCCTGTTCCAGGCGCAGGACTTGTTAACCATTTCGAGAATTTAACATGTTCTCTACGCGAGTATCGATGGGTAATCAAGGTGGTCTGTTGGCTTGAGCAATGGTGAGGTTCCGCAAGGTTCCCGACTCCATCTGGCCTGGGGGGGGAAGCTATGAGTTGAACATCACATGGACAGATGACTTAGTTAATGTAATGATGCTTTTATATATCTGTTCTACCCTTTCGTCTTTATCTCGAAATCCTTGCCAGCGCCATCGGCACGAACTATCCTCTGCGCACGCCGAGTCCACCAAGACCAAGGCGATCCTTGGCGCATGCCCTTGCTTGAGACACTTAACTATCCTCAAATCCGGTTCCTAAAGGGACAATGTTTTTATTTAGAATATGTAGAATACCTAATCCTGTTCTTAAGAAGTAGGCCTGCGGCGGATAATTATCTATGCTGGACTGCGCACACGTACACGTTGGGCCAACTGGACGATTTGTATGATGGACTCCTTAATTTGAGGTGCTAACTTGACTCATTATTATGGTCTATCGTGAGATACACCGGTGAGTTATCAATGGACTATACATTTCAAACCCTTGAATAGTGGGTGCTCTAAAGTGACGGGAGTCTAATATGCGTTGGATATTGGATCGCCAGAAGTTCCTAGAAGACCATTAAACCCCTGTGACTACGCTGTATATGCCTGCTGAGACCCAGGCATTAGACAATGTATATAGCTCGGGCTAGTCAGTGCCATCCAGATAGTATAGCACGATAGGGTCAACCTCCAATTCACCGAACGACTAACTGCCCGGTCGAGCTTCGCGCGAATTGCCCATCCGAAGTCAAATGTTCACATGACCACAACCGAGATGATGTGTCCTTGCTCTATAACGGGATCTATTATTATATATACATAAGATATGTATACAAGGAGCCAAGGATCTAGGTACGCCTCGGGTCCGCCCGTTCCTTTTAGCCAAATATGTCATACTTACTACCACCTAGCACAGGCTCAGGTGCCGATAGACGAGCACCGCGGCTACTCTGACCTCATAACTACCCGGGCTGGAAAGTAGCTCAGATAGATAGACACGGGCAGCGGGAGCTCCCACTTACCGCGCCGCTGCGACTTGCGACGTCACTGAGAGCTAGCCCATTGGGGGAAATAGTTAGGCGGTTACGCGAATGGGCGTGCGCAGTTGCATCGCGGCGCTGTGTGTGCCACGGTGGTGAAGCTGGTTCGTTTCCCCAAGTGGGCAGGTGAACGGCTCACCGGTGTGCGACGGTAAGGTGCAGACGTATGTGAGTTGTTATAGGTAAGGGTTCTCCGTATATATGTAGGTGTACGAATCCTAGGTTAGGTATGTAGTCTGCAAGGATGGGGATGGGGGAAAACGGACGGACGGATGGCAAAAAGGCTCTCAGCCCGCGAAAAACGATCCGTTTCCCGTCCGTATCGAGGGCCATTAATATTATGTGCGATATTGATCGAGGCTGCAGGCATTGCGGCCGAGCTCGGAGATGAACCGATGAGAAGACGCAGCATTGAAGATCCCAGGTTAGGTTAGGTATGTACGTATAGGCGTGCAGCAGAGCTGCCGAGACGTCGATTCCGAGTGCTTTGGTTGCATAAATGACGCGGTTCTCCCTGGTGTACTGAGGGCGGGTATGCGCAGTCCTTTTTCCTAGCTTCATTTCAACGTACGATGGTAGCAGTATCCATCGAGGCATCAGGAGATGAGTCTGCCGGTTGTTGCTTCGTCCGGCTCTTGACGAGCTGGTAGATGCAAGGCATCGACCTATGATCAGCCCCGTATAAAATACGAATGCATATTCCGAAAGGCGTTTAAGTTGACTTATTACCTACTAATATTAGCATTGAGATCCGACACGCGCCCCCACGTTCGGTCGGCTGAAAACCCCACGTCCAAGATGCGAGATGGTAGATTTTCCGTTGATCCTGCAAGCGAGAGGATGGATTGGAACGAGATTGGAGCTGGTAACTGGCCTGGATCCTCGGGTAGATATTGTAACCAAGGCCGAGGTTTCGGGTCGCAGGCTTGCGGATGCGGGTGACGATCTTGATCCAAGACGAGCATGTCGGCATCGTCTCCCTGCAACTAAAGGTCCTATGTGAACATTATAGATAGCACAGGACCTACCATGTTGGCATTTGATGCTATGATTAGAAGGCTAGAAGGCTGAGCCACGAAAACCTAGAGAATCTAGGTTTAGCTAGACTGGTCCTAGGAACTCCCTCGGGTTCCAACCTAATAATTAAATGTAGAGATTTGGATCATTTCATAACGCGACTAGTCAACCATTAATGAAAGATAGGTGCCTCCACGTTTTCTCAAGATCTATCTCAAGGTGCTATGTGGGAAACTCGAAACCGTCATCAATTGTGATATCTACGTGCTATCGAACTAGCCAGGCATTCGCGAATGACATGGCCATCCCAATTCAGTATCGCCAAGATGCTCATATCCGGCACCATATCATCGATCGGCCGAAGAAAAATCTCAAAGGCGCATGTTAGTCGTGTTGCAGCACGTCAGATTCTCGCAGAGGTTTCCACATGCGATCTGGCACGAGACCGTCTCAGCACGTCGTCTCCTAATCGACGTGCTCGAGGGCGCACTGCCTGGTCGGGAGGAGTAGGCAGGGACGTTGTCCGCGGCATGTTCGCTGTGGCCCGTGGCGCGCGACGGGGTTGCGAGCTCAGGCTGCAGCGTGGCCGAGTGGATGCCGTAGGCATGCAGACACTCGCCGACAGTCCTCGCGCGGTCCATGAAGTCGGTCATCTCGTTGTTGGAGACCACGACATGGGCGGACGCGATGGACTTCTTCTGGTCGAGGCGCCAGATATGCAGCTCGTGGACCGACTCGATGCCGGGGATCTAGCATCCGCTGGTTTTAGCTGACGGGCGCTCGCTTCAGGGGTAGGGAATTTCTTGATTGCTTAACTTACCTTCTCGAGATCGTGCTTGACGTCCTCCATGTCTACGCCGACGGGGGCGCTCTGCATGAGAATCTTGCCGCTGTTCTTAACCAACGGAAGAGAGGACAGCAGGATCATGATTGCGATACCCATACTTACGCCCGGGTCGGCGTAGAATCGACCCTCGTAGTTCGTAAGCCAGATTACCAGTGCTGCAATGATGACACCAAGGTTGTTGAGTGCGTCACCGATAACATGAATCAGAACACCCAGAAGGCCGAGATCGTGACCTGGTGATTGGAGGTTCGCAATTGTGTGACGGTGTTCAGCGTGCGTGCTGATGGGCTGTAACAATGTTAATGGCGAGTGAGCGCTTCAAAGGGAGCATGATGGGGGTGACTTACCGTGAGGGGAATATCGTCTTCGTTCTGGCTTGAGTTGTCTGTTCCAGGCTGGCCCGCCTCGATATTCGGGTGATCATTGGGGCGTTCATGAGCATGAGCATGTTCTTGCTCATGCGAATGCCCATGTCCATGTCCTCCATGGTCATGGCCGTGATGGTCATGTAGAATGGTCGCACTGAGGACATTGAGTGTCAAACCAATACATCCTACGATGAGAACAAGCCTGGGGTTGTCGACAGCTACAAGCATTGTAAGTGACGGGGCAAGTTGCAAAGCATTCTTTATATGATGGAGTACCTACGTTCGATAGATATGAATCTCTCAATGGACTGCAGGAAGATGGAAATCCCTAGTGCAAGGAGGAATACACCATTGAAGAAGGCACCGAGAAGCTGAGCCCGGGCCCATCCGAAAGAGAAGTTCTGAGGTGACTTTGCACGTTCCGAGATCTAGTACTCAGGTTAGCTAGTTGCTGCTTTCATTGAAGTGCGGTTGCACGTACAATAATTGCAACCAGGGCGACAATGAAACCAATAAGATCGTTCATCTAGAACAGCGTTAGCAAGCCCAACTTAGCATCCAAAGACGCCGACACCTATGTGCAACATACATAATGAAAGGCGTCTGCTAACAAAGCGAGTGAACCGGTGTAAAATGCCACTGTGATCTGAGGTCAGCGTGATGTCGACGGGGTATAAGGATCTGCGTACCGGCAATCTCAGCGACAAAAAATGAGAAGGAGATGCCAATGACGGCGATGAGCTTTTGCTTAGACGAAAGGGAAAATTTCGCCATGATGATCCGTGAGTGGCACCGAATGACGGATTCGGAGCCGGCGTGAAGTGGGAGTGGGAGTGGGAATTCGGAGGATGGTTTAAGACAAGCGGCATTGAGACGGGGAAGTTGTCAACTTGTCCTTGGGTCTCAACGGTCATGCGTAATACGCAGAGTTGCAATTTAAGATGCCAAGGTCAGTGGACTGTGCAGCGGAAGCACTGTTCAAGTACCTATTCACGACTTAATTTCAAAATTGCGAACTGTGTGATCAGAAGATCAGATTAGATTTCTTCGTTGACCGGTTTATTCGGCAAAGATATACCTGTATATCGGTGTGTTCCTCAGGAAGCACAAAGCACGAAACACGAAGCGCCAAGAGCTGAGCACTGAGAGATGCAAGTCAATTTAGTTAATAAGTGCCCACAAATGAACAAGGCAGAAAAGGGAAAAGAAACTGGAGAAGTGTTTTATGTTTTATGGATGTTTGCTGCTTACCTGTCAGGCGTGCTCAGACTCATCCTTTTCCTATCTGAATCACGATAGGAAGGACACAAAACGTGAGCTGTTGCAGTTGTGACAAGCATCAGTGGTGGGGGTTGCAACGTGGACGTTGGGAGAATCTGGAGCAGGATGGGTATATGAATATCTCCTCCACGGTGTTTTCTTCGTAGTAATTAAATTATATTTATATTCATTTAGAATTGCCGGTTTTTTTTTTTTTTTTTTTTTTTTTTTTTTTTTTTTTTTTTTTTTTCGGTCGACACATATCATGTCTATTGCCGCCGTTCCCGTCTTTCTGCTCCGAAGTAGGTCCTCCCGGATAAGGCCGTGCCCGCCAGACTCTGAACAGATGTCTGCCTATTTATTTGTAGGTCCGGCTGTTGGATTTTGGTGGATTGCTAAGTAAGTATGTAGTACTGGGGGGCCAGAAATGAGCTGTTACAGCAGGTAGTTCGCTGGCTAGATTCGGTGCTAGACTTGGTACTGCAGGTGCATCTAGATCTACCCCAGATGCCAAAACGCTCATTGTGGCACCTAAGCAGGTAGTTGGGTTGGACTGCATGGACCTTTATCAGCGAAAATTCTGCTTATGTGTATACAGAAGCTCGATGCCCGAGTTTGTGCAGCATCACGGTTACGTTCTAGATGAAGACATAGGAGGAGGTCTGCCGGCTTCCGTGTGCAACCACCCTGCATCAACCCTCCGGATAATTATGTAATAGGCAATGTACATATGGCCCGTGCACTCAATTAGGCTACCAAACGACTTCTTCAAGGCTAAGGTATTGTGGCTCAGTTAAGTAGTTTATCCTCCAATTGGCCAGTCAGACCACACAACTCTCTAATACAACTTTTCCCACTCCCATTCTCAAGTTGTGCCTCTGGTACAAAAACTATCTAAGACAAGAGCCTCGGAAAATTGCAAAGACCATCCACAGTCTCATAATAGGTCAAGTTGTAACTCCGAAACCATCTACATCATCCACCTTTGCCTGTTGGAAAACATAAGTTTCTGATTTGAGCTAGGAAGTGAACTAAGGGTTATTGTGCGTGTGCTAGTCTATAATTCAGATGATTGTCTTGAATCAGCGCGTCATCACTTCGGTCAAATCACTTGGTTGTTGCCTGAGAACAGTATTGAATGATGATTCAACGATAGCCTGGGAAATGATAAAACTCTTCAAAAGTATTGCTTCAAACTCCCCAAGGGGTTGGGGGAAATGGGCATCATTGGCAGTCCGCTCTTAGAAAGATGCATGTGTTCTCACATAGATTCGTTGATATAACTCGTCGTGCTTCTGTAACCTATTTTACGATTGCTAGAACTGCATCTTGCTCGCTGTACTCTTCTAACTCAGTGTCAAATTTGAGAACCTTCCTGACGTCTGCTCATACTCGACGAAGCATATCCAGACCCTTTGAAGCAATGGAGACTATCAAGGTACGCATATGGATAATACACAACTCTATCAAGTCCCTGTGGGCTAATATTGGCCAGAACACCATTGGCGAAAACTTTGGCGGCAAGGCGAATAGCCTCGCGACCCATCAGTTCAGTTTGGACAACGTCCCTGATCTGACCGGCAAGGTTGCCGTTATTACGGGCGGCAGCGAAGGAATCGGTTACGGATGCACATACGCGCTGCTCAAGCACAATATTGCCAAGATCTATATCCTGTCTGTTTCCGGAGAAGTCGTAAATGGAGCTAAGGGGGCTATCGCAAAGGATCTGGGCCAAGCTGCGGCAGATAAGACCAAATGGATGCAGTGCGACTTGTCGGACTGGAAGCGAGTGAAGGACGTTGCTGAAGAGATCAAGAAGGATACCGACAGGCTCGACGTCCTGATCAACAACGCCGCCAGGGGCATAATGACATACCAACTTACCGATTACGGCGTTGACCGACACATGGCTCTGAATCATATGGGCCATGTTGTCCTAACATCCTATCTCCTGCCCCTCATGAAAGAGACGGCTGACAAGGGCAGCGTGGTGCGCATATCCAACCAGGCAAGCAATGCACACCAGGCAGCACCTAGCGATACCAAGTTCGAAAGCTTGGAAGAGTTGAACCGCGATCTTGGACCTAATGCACAGTACGGTCGAAGCAAGCTTGCAAACATCCTGTATGCGAGGTACTTCACCCGCAAGGTCACCAAGGCCGGTCATCCCAACATCATTATGAATGCCACTCATCCGGGGTTCGTATCGACCAAGATGAGCAAGGAGGATATCCACGAAGCATTTCCGCTTGGTGGATACGCCATGTCGGTTGGATTCGAACCGTTCAAGAAGGACCAGTTCGAGGGGGCTGTCCCAACGATGTTTGCGACAACGTATACCCAAGAGTCGGGCCAGTACATCTGTCCGCCAGCCGTTCCCGAACTGGGTAGCAAGCTCTCACAGGATGATGCATTGGCGGATAGACTAATGGCGTTGACCAGAAAGGTGGTAATGGATAATACTAGGCTTGACTCAGTCGACAAGAGTTGTTCATTTGATGATTGGGTCTTGTACTAGGGGTAGACCGGGAATCTGATGATATCTACAAATCTGTCGAAACGATGATCAAAATAAAGTAGTTGTAGTAGGAGGTAGGTAGTTGAATAAACGCGAGGGTGCTTAAAAGTTACGGTGCTGTACCGAGTTAGTACATATGTACTTCAACTGTCATAGGCTTAACCTAAAAGGGAAGGCGGTCAAATACCTTAGCGGGCGCTGCTCATTCTGCCACTTCAGTAGGTGCATCTCCGCTATCTATTACCTACCTAGATAGGTACTTTGCAGGCTGGCAGGGTAGGTTAGTTAGGATGTAGTGAGTAGGAGGAACTATATCCGCCCATTTTCACCTCCATCACAGTCTCTACCGTCTCCCAATTTTGCGGAAACACAGCCACCTTTTTCTTTTCCGCAAAGATGCGCCTTCAAACACTTGAGATGGGATAATAGCGACCCGATGCCTCGAAATGCGACTCTTTCGCCTTCGGCATCGCGCCGTGGCACTCAGTGGCCGTCACATTTACGACAGTTCAGCAGGTCGAGTCTCGATAAACCTTCACTCGAACCACCACGATCCCCTGATACAGCCTCTAGCAATTCGACTGTCCGAGAGCCACATCAGCCTAGACGAACCGCCGAACGAATATGTAGTGTGACCATCAACGATTCCGTCATCCGCGACGAGGTTCTTTTGAACTTTGACATGTTGGGAGGTGCTGCTCAGTCTGGCGTGTTGATGTCTATATCAGCTGTGAAGTCAGATCAAGATCGAACGCCCTCGTCACATTATGGAACTTCGAGGCAATCGTCCTATAATCGGGGCTCTGCTGCCACTGCTTCTAGTGAAGATATCTCCAATTCTGACGCCCATGCTAGTCGAAGATACATATTTGTTGCAAGAGATATGTCAAAGGAGACCAAGGCTAGACACCCTACGACGGAGGTCTATGTGTCCAAATCTATCGGCGACGCGTTCAACATGAGAAAAGGGACTCAGGTGGTGCTCGCCCCAGTGGACAGCTTTGCTCCTGCTATCGAAGCCTCCCATGTTGAACTATTCTTTAGAGATATGTACTTATCACGCGCCGACATGTGGAGGCTCGCCGTCGCCGATTTGGCAGGCAAGACCGTATACAAAGGTCAAGTGGTTTACTTTCTTGGGACCATCAAGGCCACCGTCACTACCGTCTACGTTGAAGGTCGCAAAACTCGGTCCGCCCTTTTTGGCCGCCACACTCGCCCGATCTTCCGAAGCGAATCCGCCAGATATGTGCTCTTCATACAGATGGCGCGGGAGATGTGGGATTTTGACTCGGACGGTTCTGGCGAAATCATGTTTTACAAGGTTGTGAACGGATTTCTACCAGCTCTGTTCAAGAAATGGGCTATGCTGCAGGTAAAGCACTTGGTCAGTATCGTGCTCTTCGCAAGGGTCGAGTACGATACCGGGCTGACCACCGAGCTGGCAAATACAACTCTTCATAATGACTATTATACCGGATTCCAGTCCTCCGGAAATAGGCGCCCATATAAGGATTTCTATCGTGTTGTCGTGAGTGAGATGTCAAGTGGTGAGTGGACCAAGATTCTGCATCAGCTGAAAAGAGAATACAACGTTTTCCGACGTGACATCAGCCTTCATCATCGCGATGCTATGAGCAATATGATGGAGATACCAGAAGACTCCGCCGCCAAGGGCAGCTCCACCAGTAAAATAAAGGCAGAATCTTCTTCAGCAATGTATGGAAACTTCCTCGAGGCTATTAATCTCGCGTCGTCCATTTATGCGCACGACTATATAGATCGAGATCTGTTGCGCACCGGCATATCTATAGTAGTCATCAGCCCAGGATCCGGCGTGTTCGAAGTCGAATACGAGTCTCTGCGGCGAACAACGGAAGCCCTCATCGGGAATGGGATAGGTATTGATCTGATATGCATCCCAAACATTCCTCTGCACTCTGTCCCCTTATTTCGCTATCGCAATCCCCATTTCCTCGGATCAAATCACAGGTCCCGGTCAGTTAAGAGTCGAGAAAGTACACCAAGACAGCCCACCCCTCTAGCTGGTAGTTACAACAGCCTCGCCGAATCTGTGTCTCCCACAAAGGCATTCGAATCATCCAGCCGGGTTGAATCTGTCAATTCGAGGCTATCTACCGACGAATGGGCTTTTGCGATACCACAATGGCTACATGTTTCCTACTGGACAGGCAAGTCAGAAGAAGCCCTGTCTTTCCAGGGTATTACTTTGGCCGCGTCGAGTCACTCCCCTGGAGACTGTCAAGATGACTTCACGATCCGGTGCAGACTTTATGATCTACAGATGAGATGCATACTGGAGACGAATGAGATCGAGACAACTCCTCTACATGCTGATCCCGCCTATCCAAATCCCGCCCGGAAGCTAGACAATGAAAACGCACCGCCAACTGGCGAAAGCAAATCGTCGGCGATTGCAAGAAGTCGAAAGGTGCCAGAGACTCTTTTCGAGCCGGTCTACGGGTTCCAGAAATTCGTTCCAGAGAAACTAGTAAAAGCCGGGGAGACGTCCCTATGGAAGCAACTCCTAAGTTTTGACGAGTCCAGAGCTCGGCTTCCGCCACACCGGCCCCGGCGGACGACGACTTCCTACCGAGACCTTGAAGAGAGTACCAGAAAACAGCTGTTGGAAGACACAGGGCTGTTTGGTACTTCGTTGGGTGATAAACGAGCGATGGGACAGTCGCCCGCATTTTCTTCGAGCGCCACCTCGTCGACCAGGATAGAGGCGGATACATCGGTACCCACTATGGTATCTCGACGACCGACTGCTGCAAACACTCAACCCAGGCTACCTCCAGCAAGGACGCCGAAATTAATGAGGCAGATCAGCCTCGGCCATCGGGGATTTGGTATTGCAGCACCAAAAGCAGCAACTGCTGAAGTCAAAACGGAGCATGTTAATGCGATGCAAACACCTGGGCCACTCCTCAAGACCCCAACGGCGACTAGACCTGCCCCAACGACACCGACTAAGTCCTCTCCTTGGCCATCCTTGTCAAGTGCAACGTCTGGCGGGGGCATCTTACAAACATTCGACCTCTCTAATTCGACGAGTGATCTTGCGCTAGCGACACCTAGTCGTCCTATCCAAATCAAAGGCCCGGCGTCGACCCCAGATGGTAGCACATTGAGGTCTGGCCCACTACCGGCAACGTCTATTGCGAACAGTGCACGACCCGACGACCGAGATTTCAGATTCTCAAATGTCCTCAGAGAAGAAGATCAAAAGAAACTTTATAATTCAAAACTACGAGCAGGAGGCGTGCCAGAACTGCCTTCGACGCTTTCACCGACCACTGCCATGGCACCATGGTTGGTTGTTCTCAATCCGTCGAATCCAAACGTAAGTAAAGTTGATGACTCAATCTTGTACAGCAGATGGCAGCACGTCTTTCCGCGGCCGTCTGAGATGAAGGTTATGAAATGGAAATCCCTGTCCTGTCCTGCGGCTGTTCCACTGACGACCGAATACTTCCCTACACGAGCCCAGTTCGACACAGAATACCAACGGCAGCCGTACAATATCGCCCAGGAAACAGACGACGATCTTGCCGAGGAGCCAAGGTCGCGCGCAGAATTCCTTAGAGAGCTCGTCGGTGCTCGGTTCGCTCACGGATTTCAGGTCATAATTGGCCCATCCGTAGCCAAGGCGTTTGACCAAAGGGCTATAAGGGTAGCGGATATCTTCTCAATTGACAACACTGTTAGCGATGGCACGAGCATATTCATGAGCATAGGTAACACAATTCACCAACTCTCGTGTGTTAATGGCACCGAAGTTGAAGTGAACATCTACGTGCGTAAACCGACAGAGTCATTGATACAGATGGAGCAGCCGTCTTTGTACAAGCCTGCCATTCGTACATTGCTTGACGAAACGTATCAAACCGTTGATATTGACGTCGTGACGCCTAAACCCGAGCGAAATTGGAATTACATAGATTCATATCTCGCCGGTCATACGGACGACATGACGGAGAACTTGAGGTTTTGGAGGGCCCGGTTCGTGCTTATACCCATGTATCCTCGAACGAAAGCAGTTGCGCAGGTACAGAATGAGGACGACGAAGAGGAAGTGCGTCTTGAAGGCATCAAGAAGCTAGCTCAGATATGGCAGCGACATCGAATTTTATCGCCTTCGGAACGTCAGTTCCAAAGTAGCGGCGCAAAGAGGCGAGATCCGAACCCTCTCGACATTGTCTACAAGACCGAGGACCCTTCCGTAGTGATCGCCGCAGAGCTGGAGACGCTTCCTTTATTCGAAACTACCGAGGGTACGCCTCGCAAGGGACTGGTGTCGAATAAAGAACGCTTCTCGAAATCGAATTTCAACGTCGCTACCCTAGCAGAAGCAATCCAGCAACCAGTTGAGGCGGGTGGTATTCGAATGCAAACGCGACGATGGCACTTTCGAATCCATTACTATTGTTTTATCGGGTCCGACATGACAACTTGGTTGCTGGACAATTTTGAAGACCTTGAAAGTCGAGAAGAAGCTGTGGAACTTGGCAATTCCTTAATGGTTTTCGAGGACGACAGAGCTAGGGACAGGGACAGGGACAAGGACACTAACAAAGACGTCAAAAAGGACCGCGGCATCTTCATCCACGTGGAGAGGCGGCATCCCTTCCGTGACGGTCAATACTTCTATCAGATCACCAGCGAGTATGCAAAAGCCGCGCCTGGATGGTTCAACGCAAGGAAGAGGGATATCTCGGTCCCCTCAACTCCGTCGTCAGAGAACCCACCAAAAGACTCACCACGACCAGGGCAGCAGACTGGTATGCAGCGGCCAACTTCCATCCACGACGAGAACTCTCCGATCTCCGGTAGCACAACGCCAACTTTGGCAAATACTGTAGGTAAGCGGCCCAGGGTCGTTCTTAGCAAGGTCATGAAGTATGACGTCGACCACCGCAAAAAGTCCTACCGCCCCGAGAGGATCAACTTACATTACGATCGGCTTCACAATCCTGATAATTGCTACCACATTCGTATTGATTGGATGACCGTTTCGGCAAAGCTCATAGAGGACGCCATCAGATCCTGGGCCGTGATAGCAGCCCAGCACGGGCTCCGCCTCGTCGAGGTGCCCATCGGAGAGGCCTGCAGCATCAACGAGGTCAACGCCTTCAGGAGGCCCTATCGCATCAAGCCCGTGCTGCCACCTCCCACCCAGCGTCCTGTCACATATTATGACCCTAATTCTTTCAGTCCCCATGCGCAACCAGGCAAGTACTTCTACCAGAAGGCTCTCCTGAAGAAATTCGACTACGTACTTGATGTCGAGGCTGCCTCCAACTTCCCAAGCAACGTGGATGTCAGCTATTCGTGGGGCAAACCGGATTTCAAGTATTCCCAATACATCCATCGCTCAGGCATGCTCCTGGCAGAGATTACCGACGAAGGGGATATTCTACTTCTAGCCAACAGGCTCTACAGTAATCGGGCAGCTGCGCTTCAACCCGCCCAAGTTCGCACCGAGGCCGCGCCTAATGACCGCATTTCGCGCCTCATAAGTAGCAGTGGGTACACAAATTATGGGTTAGCAGAGCCTACACCCATCTCCTCGCCGATGTTTAGGCCTGTGCTCTTCCCGCCAGGGGGATGTAGAGGACAACCCGAACCGTCTCCGAGCCGTGGGATGCCGGGGCAAAAATCTAATCCAGTACCTAACTATACAGCCGAAGAACCCGGAGCGCTCAAAGACGCTCTCGAAGCCTTCTGCAGCGATGCAGAGGCTCTCGAGGCATTTTATAGGGAGACACTGGAGAAAGGTATCGTAGGAACACCCGTAGTCGGGGCAGCTCCAGCGATCCCTGACGCCGTGCCCGATGCAAGTATTCCGACGCTTGGGCTTCCTCCTGGCGTTCTCGGGAGTGGCAGCACAGGAGATGCGGCGGCCAGTCCTGGTCCTAGTTTCAGGGTAGGTACGCCCAGCCTAGCAGGTACTCTGTTTAGGCGAGGTAGCGTTCAACATTAGACAACGCGGCGTGGCGCGAGTAACGGTCTCACAAGTACCAACTTATTACACCACTATCACTTGTCATAGACACCCCAAAGTCTTGGCTGCCTCCCGGAAGTCTCGGAGTATCGGCGATCCGGTCCATGGGCCTTTTTCTGCTCTTTGAGAAGAGGGCAGTGTCTAGTTCTAGACGATCTTTTTGCTTATATCCCTCGCTCAGGGCCTCACGGACGGGGGCGCACATGACCTAAGGATTGTGCCGTAGCAACGGATAGATTGGGCTGTTATATACGTTTTGGCATTGCCAACGGCTGTGCTCCTTTAGTAATGTAGATTATGTATTACTACACCGAAAGGGGGGGGGAAGGGAAGGGGGAAATGCATTTTCCACTACGGTGTCAAAATTCAGGACTTTTCGGCACTTTGTATGTAGGTATTTGTGCACGGTCGAGGGTAGCAGCGGGCGGCGGTGAACATGACGCTGCTGCAACTCCTATAGGTCGGCTGGCTTCGTGGGATCGACTTGGTGCAAGGGCGGACCGTCACCCACCCACGCGGTGTATCAATTAACTACGCATACATATACCCTACGTGGCTGAGTCGGGGGTTGTTGAAAAAACCAGACCACCAGACCTCGCCATTGTCATGCCCTTGATTTTTTTTGCGCAAGGTCGCATCCTGCCACCGCCTCGGTTCTGAGCCGATGCGTGCGTCTGGTTGGCTTTTGTGAGGTCGTTCTATTCCTGCAGAGACACGTACGTTGGGCCATACATACTGAGGTATTTCATGCCTCCCATGTGGAGGACGACTGGTCGGGCGTGTGCGCTTCTAGAAAGCAGGTAGGTAAGTAGACGTCGGATAATCGCGTCAGATATAGGACGCGGGGTTTAAGACTTTTACAGATAACGAAGCCCAGAATCAGGTTTGTAAGAGAGGGGTCCGGGGGGGAGAGAAAGATGACGCGCTATATATCTGCCTGTCTGTCATCATTATTGTGATTAGATAGGCTATTCACTCTATGCAGCGTCGCCAAGGTGAGAGACTTGCCCTGAGTCGGGCGCTTCGCTGCGACGAATAACCTGTTGATTTTAGTATAGTTAAGTGAATCAATATCAGTGAATTGGTATATTTCAGTCGATAAGCCCCCTTAGGCGAGACGCCAGCCAGTGAAATTCCACGGGGTCCAAAGCAGACGTAGGCATTCAGATGCCAATAATCCCTTGTGTCGTACGGATTATTGGGGCCTATGGAATAAATGAGCTCCAATAGCGCTGTTAGGAATCGAACCTAAATCGCTCCATATAGCCACAACTGGAATATATATAGGGCGTCAATTAATAGAAGGTCGGGTCCGTGCCGGAAGAAAAGAGGCCGTCGTCAAACAGGTTGCTGAAGTGGTCCGGCGGATGGGGGGGTTTTCCGACGTAGAATCAAGCTCAGCAAGCGTTTCTTGGAGGATGTGTCTAGGGAAACTTGGCCGCAGATCGGTTCATAGATGTACACTAATTCAGGTTTTCTTTGTCCCCGACCGACCGACCGACCGACCTCCCACCTCCCCTGAGTTTTAGAGTACTTGGCCAAAGCTTCTTCGATTTAGCATTTAGATCTGCGCTTAGCATCATAGCGCTAGGTCCCATCGCATGCGAATTTACGGAGTACGTCGGTGGCTTGAGGGTACATACCTTGCATTTTACACTACATACACACTAGGTTAGTGCGTGTACCTTGCTTACTATACTTGGTAGGTAGGTATATGTATGTATCTGTGTTTTGGCTTTCCCTTGGAATTGAAACAATTGCCAACATCTGATCACAAAAAGAACAACAAAATAAACAGAAGTTTCTATCAAACGGTTTGCAACATTGACAACAGCCTGTTGTTGTCACTCTACGGCAGCTGCCGTCGATATAACAACCGGAATTTGACATGGTATGGGAATTGACATGTTTCGGGCACTGCTCTGTGCTACACAGCATGCGGTATACGTGTGTATGTACTGCGTGCGTGGCTTGTTTTACTTGGTTTGACCTGTCAGGACATTGTCATTGACCCATCACCTAGGTCAAGGGGGTTAGGTAAGGTATACACTTACGTATATGCATGCTTAGTGTATACGTGTAGGCTGTCTGACGGGTGGGATTTTGCAGATGCACGGCGCCACGCACCGGGACGCAGCACGTTGTTGAGGCCAGAAGCAGAGAGACCAGAGGCCTCCCGAGGCCATCCTATCGGTAATGTATGAATGTACGCACAGAAATAGAGTTTCAGTGCTAATGTCCCGACGGCGATGGAATTATCCATATGTACACTCCGTACACACCTTAAGCTTGAGCGCTAACTTAGGTGTACACACCATACCTAAGGCAGTACATACATGTATGTATACCTAATATGGATGTACTAGGTATGTATTTATGTACCTCCCTGGCTCCGCACTAACATTAGGTTCCCGCTTCCCTGGCTGCGCCGACATCAAAAAATCAGGGGAGCATGACTGGTGTGGACATGTTTTGATACCAATAATTTAACTGCAAGACCCAGGCAGCCAGGGCCGCCTACTAACCCAAAAAAATGCATGTACATGCATACATTCAGGACATTGAATAGATCCATTACAATACAATACAATGCGATACATAACACGATGTCTGGACACTTCACTTCTTCATCTTCGTTCATCCACTGTTGATGTTATAATTCTGCCATGCCATTCATTCATTGACTGCGCCCAAGACATCTAACCAGGTGAATCATCGTGGCAGTTGACCGATCATTCACTCCTTTCCCCCTATCAACCGTCTATTTCATCTTTAATTCACTCAGTTGAGAAGGGAAGGTGTCTTTTCCAATTTGGATTCAAAAGCAGCAGATAGCCATTCCACCACTCACACTCGCGACAGAATATCAAGGTATCCTACTCATCAGACAAAACGGCAGAATTGCATATTCGATCGTCTTTCGATAGATACCCCCTTGACGAGGCGGCTGCCGGCATTCACCAATCCAACCAAACGGACCCCAACTGTCTTGCGAGGCGACAATCAGCATTGAACCTACGTACCGATCAAAGCACATACATCCCGCATACGATATACTACACCGAAGCGCAAGTATATATCCAAGGCGTATATACACCTTTTGTATATATTTTATATATATATACGAGTATATATAAAAGATGGCATCCGAACCTGATTGTAAGTTGATACAAGAACAATTGCAGAGATGATACCCAATAATTTCCAAGCCAAAGCCAAAGCCAAGCCCAAGCCCAGGTTGTTGTGGACCGAGACGGGAATTGCAAATCCAGGATCTCGACTTGACTTGACTTGACTTGACTTGACAATCTCTCATCCGCTCTTCCCCACAATCCAAACGTCCCGTCATTCATTCTTTTGCACAAGTTTCCCTTCCATTGTGTTGACAATTCCTGTTTGCTTCCTATTAGTCATTGTCCACCCTTCGTCATGTCTTAACCGCTTCTCCCTGTGACTCCCAGCACCAACACCAACACGGCAAACGCTGTGACAATACCCTGGACAAAGGGGACCTCACGAGTATATAGTATATACCCGAGTTGATCGGTCCTCGTGTGCCCTGTCCATTCATTTACCTTTATCCGCTACCTTATCTCGACTCACTCTACAAAATCTCCATCGACACTGCGCTAGTGAAGGGCAAGCTTGCATAACATCTCGGAACATATACTTACATCATGGAAACAGTCAACATGTGGAAGGTGAAGGCCAAGGCGCATGCCTTGAGCCGCCGCGACTCGACTGGGAGCGCTCGCTGGAATCCCTTCAGGCGCATTTCCTACGGTCCTCCTAAGCGAGCGAGCACTCTGAATGCTGCGGAGCAAGGCATAGGGAATGAAGGAAACCTCGAGCCTTCGAGAAGCGCACCGGGTCGGATTTTGACACCAATCGACGGCGCATCACGAGCCAGCAATGAGCTCGACGCAGAACACGAGATACCCAACGAAAACTTCGAGTCGCAAACGACTACAATCGGCAACGAAAACAGCAGTGTCAACGACAAGATACGACATCGTGGTCCAAATGAGAGTGGAGCCCACGAGATTGACGCTCCCCTTGAGGACGAGAAACCGAAAAAGAAGAAGTCCGGCATGTTCAAACACCCTCAGCCGACCGAGCCCTTTACGGCCAGGAACCAAATCCAGCGCGTCCTGCTCGGCTCGCCCATTAATATCCTGATACTGGCCGCCCCCGCAGGTATTGCTTTGCATTTTATAAATTACAACGGCAGTGTAGTATTTGCGGTCAACTTCATCGCGATAATTCCACTCGCTGCCATGTTGAGCAATGCCACCGAGGAGATTGCTATGCGAACCGGTGAGGTTCTGGGTGGGTTTATCAACGCGAGTTTCGGGTGAGTCGTTTCCCCTCCTCGGAATTCACACGTTAACGTGACTAGCAACGCCGTCGAGTTGATCGTGGCCATTATCGCTTTGGCTCAGAATCAGATCAAGGTCGTACAGACTTCGTTGATTGGCAGCATCCTCTCCAATCTTCTTCTCGTTCTCGGTTGCTGCTTCTTTGGCGGCGGTATAAATCGTCGCGAACAGTTCTTCAACACTACCGTTGCCCAGACGGCCGCCAGCCTGCTGGCCCTGGCTGTTGGAAGTCTCATTGTACCCACCGTCTTTGCCCACACGGACGACTTGACCGAAGGCGACAACCCCCTACCCGCGACTGCCGTCCCTAGCCTGTCTCATGGTGTCGCCATTATTCTTCTGATTGTGTATGCCTCTTACCTTTTCTTCCAGATGAAGACCCATGTCAGTTTATTCAACGAAGAGAGCCAAAAAGTGCCAGCCAAGGACATCTTTAAGAAGAAAGCTTCCGTGCCGGAGAATGCGATTGCTTCTGGAATTGCCAGGGCTGGCGCTGGCGCAACCTATGCCGGTGTTCAAGACGAGAACGGAAAATTACAGGAGATGATGATGAACCCGGTTATGCATGCGAGCGAGGACGAAGAGGAAGGGGAAGGGCCCCAACTGCATTTTCTGGTCGCATTAGGCACTCTTGTGGGAGCTACCGTCATCATCGCTCTTTGCGCAGAGGGCATGGTTGGAGGTATCGAGGCTATTACCTCTACAGGAGCCATCAGCGAGGAGTTTGTTGGACTTATTCTCCTCCCTATCGTTGGAAATGCTTGCGAGCACGCGACCGCTGTTACTGTTGCCACCAAGGACAAGATGGACCTGGCCATAGGTGTCGCGATCGGATCTTCCATGCAGGTCGCCCTTCTTCTCATTCCACTTCTCGTTATCATCGGTTGGGGCATGGGTAACCCGGATATGAACCTCGCCTTCGACACTTTCCAGGTCATCGTCCTCTTCGTATCTGTGCTCTTGGTCAACTATCTTATTGGCGACGGAAAGAGCCATTGGTTGGAAGGTCTCATATTGATATGCCTATATGCTATCATCGCCACCTGCGCATGGTGTAAGTCTTCTTGTTAAGAACCTCCTTTTGGTAAAGCTTGAACTGACGATCATATAGTTTACCCTACCATTCCATCAGCATAGAGCAGTAACCCAGCAGATTTAATACCAGAATGAGCATCATGATAAATGCTGCATATCTCTAATCTTTCAACGTATTCCGCAATCTTCAAGCATTTCGACTTCGATTCGCCTTGTACAAATCCCCGATAACCCTTTTAATGCCATCGTGCGCCTTCGAGATGTACCATAAGTTTACTCGACACGTTGGCCTCCACACGCTCTTTCACTAGGGCCCCATGCTGGGCCGTAGTAACATGCGTCGACTAGCAACTTCGTTGCATCTTCGTTATTTCTTTACTAAACCTGTCGCCTAAGCCAGGCACATTTTCCTTATTCTACACGGCCTTTTTCGCAATTCCGAACAGTATTAGCGAGGAACAGTTTAGGTATTGGGCGTTTATTCGGCATGGGGGCAATTTCGAGATGGTTGGTTTGAATCGAATCTGAAGAGAGACTGCAAGTTCTGGTGGCAGAAATTTACTTTTGCCCTATCGTTAGGGGAGGGGGGGGCACAAGAACAGTCTTCGGAAGACATGTGCGTGTGCGTGCCAGAACTCGGAGGTTTATGGAAAAGTTCAGCTTACGGTTTGTCGTGACGGATATACCCAACCCGAAAGAACGGAATACTGAAACTGCATCGTTGCTTTTGCCGCATTTGCGTTTAGAATTTTTTTTTAAGAAAAAAATCAGAGTTCTACCTACTATCAGAGTGAAATGGTTGCGTTGTGAGTCCCGAAGATGCCCTGTCTAGCTCA
Source organism: Xylariaceae sp. FL0662B (assembly GCA_022376535.1). Lineage (NCBI taxonomy): Eukaryota > Fungi > Ascomycota > Sordariomycetes > Xylariales > Xylariaceae > Xylariaceae sp. FL0662B. The sequence continues at coordinate 246,126 of JAJJKD010000037.1, read as the reverse complement.
AGATAGGTATTGCAAACGCGCGATGGAGCCGTATTCCACCCCCGGACGGGTCCTCCACGGTATCCTACCACTACCTGCGAACCGACGGTTCTTACTTTCATCATTAACGGTATTACGACAAGGGTTCACCGGCGAAAGCATACTAGCAACGACCGCCAAAATGATGAAAAATAGGGGGTAAATGCCGCCTAGGTCTTGCCAGCTCTCTAACATGCTCCAACGGAAGCCTTTGTGCCCAGACACCGTCCCCGGCGTCCGGCAACATGCATGGTCGCGGAGGCCGCAAATGGTGTCACTTCGCTTCCTCCTTCGAGATAGACGTGGTGAGCGAGCCCTTGTGTAGTCTCCCGGATACCGTAAGGGAGGAGCTACTTCTTATTTGACAGGCCGCTTTCTCACGAGGCAGGCATTTCTATGTGCCAAGATAGAAGACCGAAGAAGAGGCCGCAACGGGCTAAGGTTCAGCTTTCGTGTAGTTTTAAGCTTGATAATTGGAAGAAGTTGCTGCGCCTCGAGGTGTAAGTTATGTCGTGATGTATCTGTAGTCAGTCACCTTATGCTCCCGCCCGCATGGATACCCGGGCAACTGCAGGTTGCGTAACGAACGAGGCAATGGAGGTTCAAGGTGTCGAATGCATCTGTCTTCTAATACCTCGCGAAGTGGCCTGGGTTATATGGCCAAGCTGGATATCTAGGGGGAGCCGCAAACTGCTAGGTAATAGCTGGAGGAACGGAACTAATGGATAGCTGCCAGCCTCTGCAGAGGCTGATGGCTAATGAAATATGTTTTGGGTGCTGCTGGTCGAGTTAATAAAGTGGCGGGTGTGATACCTAGTAGCGCTATTGGGATTCGCCTTGGTTGCTAGCAAGAGGTTGCGCAGGTCGACGAGATAAGGGGGTCTTGAATATAAATGTCCAGCGCGGAGGTTATAGAGATGAGCTAGATCACTTACACATACTTAGTACCTACACCCGGTAGGCCTAATGTTGTCGGGTTTATCAATTCCATAATATCTCAACTCTCTTGTAATTCTATTCCCAGATACGCCAGTCACTCAAATCCCAAAAGCGCTCTACACATCTCGCCCAACCGAAGCTTGCATTCGCCAAGGTGAAGGAGTGACTTGACTTCATAAATTCAGGGGCAGCAATCCAGCAATTCAGGAGATTTTGCAATACTTAACTAATTAAGTTAAGGTATCAATAACGTTTAGTCAAGGCATGACATCAAGTCAAGGTGTGAATAGCCTCAAGTTGAGATAAAGGTGCCCCTTAACTTGGCTTATTGCGTATGCCGCATGCAGATGGAGTACACAGAATGACGTGGACTAGTGAGTGCCTCGTTACTCAATTCATTCGCTGAGTCGTGCGAGAAGCTTGGCGGCTCTACCCGCGCGTCCGTCGATGAAGAAGCCTTGGACGAGATTGCCGAGAACCTTCGGGTGTTGCGATTTCAGGGACACATATCATGATTCATGTATGTGATTGATGTACATGTACTGCAGTGAGCCGGGTGTCAGGCCGCCAGTTGACACGTAGATATCGGACAGACAAAAAAAATCTTCACACAATCGAAAGTTCGTAGAACAGCGGTTTCTCGATACCCACGGGAATTCAACAGTCGCATTAACGCATTCTTCCAACATGTAGCTTACATTGGGGAACGTGACAGTCGTAGTCAGCACTTTGTAACCTCAAGCGCCGGGGGGCTACATGTAGATCGCCAATGTGTACGACTGTCCATTCTCCAGAAAGATACCTACATCCTCGAGAGTAGCGGATCCGATTGTCACCACTCGTAAGGTACATACCGTCGTGATATCTTGTTGCCATCGCTTCATACTACGGCATGCCAAAGTCTGCGATTTTCATATTGTGGCAGTCAAAACCATGATTTTCCTAGGGACTGGTTAATTAAAGACGCTCCAGAGCCGTTCTACAACACCTGGACGTACCGCGGGTGTTAGATTCCGATGCACGCACCCATTATCGTGCATATGCTGGATCACTTAGGATCTGAGTTATGTATGATCCGTCTTACTTCGAGTTTCGGCATCGGTTTAGTTAAATACCTTTTAAAACCTCTGTTCCTGAGATATCCCATGGTAATCAACGCTAACTCGTTTATATTATCTCGGCCTAGTCATTGAATGTACAAAGTACTGTGAATACTGCGGTGACTGTTAATGTCTCGCCATGATCGTAGGTGGTCAGGGTCTAATCTTGGGATTTGAGAAATTTAAATACTCTCCAGTTTCTACGCGTGATATTATAGCTTCTTGCTATGAACACTATATTTTCTGACCTCTTGAACGGGCCTCTATCTTTTCTATCCTGCGGATTCATGTCTATCTCGAGTGAATTATGCTATATGAGTCCTAGCTAAGAAAGCAATCATAAGTCCAGCGTTCATATCAGAACACATATTGGAGTCTTAGTTCCAGCTCACAATGGGAACGGGAATATTTCATAAAAGGACTGCTTTGGTTTAAGTAAACTACTCAAGTAACTAATTGGTGGTATCTTTGAAACTCGCACGGAATTAAAGGGGTACAGCTGAGGACGTGAACCGCCACTGTAATTGAACCCTCTCTACTGCCGTGTATGTATAGGATCCGTAAAATCCTAAGACTTTTCAGAGACGACTTTCGGCTCGCGAGCTCTTTCCTCGTCACTCTCACGGTCCGAGTCTCTTTTCATGTCAGTAAAGTCGGTGTTAAGCACAAACTCCTCCTCGTCGATGTGTTTGAAGGTGAAGTAGAAGACGACAGTTAAAACAGCGCCCACAATAGTAGGACCAGCAAAAGCCCATATCAGGTAGGGATCGCGGATAGCCGGAGCGGTGGCTAGACCAATTGCGGCCGAGATAGCGGTCATGGACAGGTTGAGCGAGGCGACGAGACCCTTCATGTTCTTAGGCGCGCGCGAATAGGCGATTCCGTATGCGGTGACATTCACGAAGATTTCTGAAATAGCTGTGATAATGACGGGAATCGCGTACCAGGAATACGACACGCTGGAGACCGTTGTCGAGCCCTCAGGGAGAATCTCGGCGCATGTCGTCGCGTTCCAGCCACAAGGGGAGGTTTTATACACATAGTATTGCAACACTGGATAGCCAATGGAACCAATCGTTCCAAGCGCAAATCCGAACGTCATTCGCGAGATGGGACCCCATCTGATATCGTACTTCCGTAGCAATGGGTAGATGATGTGATTCATGATGGGGACCACTGTATAAATTAGCATCATGGACGATTATTTTGGGGGCTCATCTCCCGCCTCACGTAAAAAGAGGTATAAACTTACCAACTACAATAGAGACGGAGTTCAAGTTTTCAAAAAGGTCGTTAGGTAGTCCATTGGTATCCATCCCGGCAGTAAGGGCGTTAGCAGCAGCACCGAGACCACCGTCGTTGATTTGCCATATAGGCGAGAACAGAAAGATACCACAGGCTTGGAAGGTCCGACGCACGTCATCGACGAACTGGTCATCATATGTGTAGTCCTTAGTGCTACCGGCAGCCTTGCGCACACTTGGCTTGCCGGCGTCCCAGAAGCCCTTGCGGCCGATACGCTTCAAACCACCGTGAGCAAGGACATCGCCGAGGACCCTGAATGCATTCCCCAGGTCCGAACCGCCTGGTGGCTGCTTGACTAGACGGGGATTCAAATACCACAATAAGGGAGGAAGCATAAGGTATAAGATGGTAGGGATCAAATAAGCAGCCCAATAGCCAACTAGTCTTGCCAGGTACGTAGTTGGGATACCAAAACAGGCTCCGATGTTAATTAGGAGGTAAAACCACAACATGACACTATTGACAGACGCCTCAGGGTCCACGATGACCTTCTCACCATTCTTCTCGGTAATAACGTGGGGAACCTTGTGGGGGCTCTGGTCGATCAGAGTAGGCGAGATATTCGGCTTGAACTGGGCGGCGCCAATGGATAACATGTACAAGGATAGAGCGAAGGGACCGATCGCACGGCCAGAGAGCAGAACGGGTGGGAGAGCGGAGATGATCATGATAATATGAGCAACGCCGCAAATAGCGACACCCCAGCAGATCATCTTACTGTAACATCCGGGGTCAGTATTTTTCTCTTTCTAGGCAAACTATATCGTCTCTAAACCCGGATCAGGAGGAAAAGGGCGAAGGGGGACAAGTGCCCAATCTGTTCCAACGGAGATTTCTCGTTCCAAAACCAGTACCGAAGCAATAAATATAACTAGATATTACTCACAAACGTCCATATTTGGTATCAGCGAGCCATCCAAAGTATATAGGCAATGCGTAAGTCATGAACTTGAACGCTTCAGTCATCGCAGTGGCGACAACGGAACCCTGGCCAAGAGCTCCAGCGGTATAATCAGACCCAGGAGTTGTAGCGCCGGTACCGTTGCCATCGGGTGGAAGCGGGGCGCGGATGAAGTTCTTGTAGACCTGAAAACACCCGAAGTAGGAAGCACGCTCGGCGAATTCAACGGCACAGAGGTAGTAACAAGTCGCAGGCATCTTGCCGGCGACACGCCTCAAGGTCAACTTCTCCTCCTCGGTGGGAAGGACTAGAAAGTCTGGAGTTAGAAGAGATTGACTTATCACTGAGAGTTCTAAGTTCTATCTTAGGCATCTTCAAGCGGCCGGCCCACTCTAAAAGGAACTCGGTTCCTGTAATCCGGGGAGAAGGGGAAATGGTTGACTCTGAAAACTACTTACCGAGGCCGTGGAGGGTCTCATGGCCATCCTTTGTGACACCATGGTCAGTCTCGTCAGTCCCAGGTTGGGCCTTTTCGTTAAGGACTACTTCTTCTACGGAGGCGCGCACCGCGCTGACCGGTGCAGCAACCGTCGGAATGGTAGTAGCGGTCTCTACGAGAAGAGTGTTAGTATGCTCAAGCCGAAACTTCTTGTGAGTTGACGAGAACCACGCAATATAACCTGCTTGCTTACCCATAGGAAAAGTTTGCCTAAGGGAAGGGCAAAATCCTAACAAGGAAAGGTCTATTGTCTCAGGACTCCTCCCATTTATAAAGGAGAGGGCCTCTAGATAAGAAAGGAATCTTGCAGGTCGGTACACGCATGATGTGGTACATTGATATATATAGCAATTTATTATGTGTTACGGTGGAAGGGAACGCCTGCAAACAGGGCCAAGATCATCAGTCTTCGCAGCGATCAAGACTCGCCTAGACTCTTTCAGCTTATCGGCGTAACTGTCATTCGCCATCCAAGGCCCTTATATGATAGATGGGAATTATCAGCAAGCAACTAGTTAGTGGGGTTCTGAAACCCGACTCTCTGGCCTCTTCGTTAATCAGTGAAGTTGCCGCCCATCTGTATCTACCAAGGGTTTGTATCGGATAATATCAAACCAAGGCTCATCGTGCGATAACCACGGGAAACCTACCAAATTCAGCCAATCAAAGATTCTAATCCAACGAAGACCTGGTCATATGAAGAGGTATCGGTATCAAGTCTATTGGTCCAATATCCACCACCATCCATCTAGGATCAATACCACTACGTGATACCCCGTTCTGCCGTTCTTGGAAGCGCAAGGCATGATGGGAGGATCCAACAAAATAGCAGGGGTTTGTTACAATGCCATCCAATTTTGGTAGGTCATTGGCGATAACGTAGTTTTACACCATGTTCGACGAATCAGATAAGAGAGTTTTCAATACGACGTAGTACCTGGAGCGGGTGGTTTCTCATTCCTTACGATTAACATACGTATTACACACATTCTAGAAGCCCTTTTCCCCCCAGTAATTATTTATCACTTCGGGTACCATATTCTCGGGACACTTCTGGGTTGAAGAAAAGTAGTTCTGGTGCTATCCCAAGGCGAATTGAGATTATAACGTCGTACGAGCTACCTCACTTGACAAATTTACAATTTTCGCGGCTAGTTAAAAGATCACTGTCATTAACTTTGACCTTGTTTTCCTTACCGGCCTCCACCACGGAAGAAGGGTTTTGAACGAGCCTCGTGTCTGTTTCGCTTTAACATGTCCATTGACAAGGCCCTTGACCTTCTCCTCGAACTTGCTTCTGAGCCTCTTCAACGTGTCCTTATCGCGACGCTAGCTTCGCGATGTATAAATCCTTGTAGTCTTGTTAGGCCTCTACTTACTACTTTAGACACAGATTTAGCTTTTCAACGTCGCTCAACCTCCACTCCCCGCCTCAAAACCCTCAAAGCCATCGCGAGGTACAGCTCCTAAACCAATGTTTTCGTGACAAAATGTCAATACTCCATAGTGGAGCGTATAAAAGAGAGATCATGTTTACCGAAAGACTTTAGCAGGCTCACCTACAGCCATAGTAGTGAGTATACCGCCATCTACGAAGGTAGAGAGCCACTTGGCGAAAAGCACATTGGTATATAGTACTGCTATTAATTCATAGTAAGAAAGATAAGCATTGTTGGTGTTTCAAGTGTTTCGCTATTGTGCGTGATATGTGATATGTTGTTGGTGGGTAATAGGAAGTATAGATTTGGGAAGATGTTTTAATGTTTTGTGCTACTAAAAGCCTGCGAGTTCACACCGACGGTAGTGAGACTCACACTGGCATGAAGTTTACTAGTTCTTCTTAACTCATAACCGCATATCGCTGTTCTCATAGTGGGAAATCGATCAGATAATCAAGAAACACGTCAAGGGTAAGAAATTACATATAGATATGATAGTGTGAACTACGATCAAAGGTGTTTAAATAAAATAAGATATAAAATGGGCTAATAGGTTATACATAATCAGATAAACCTCGACACCAAATAAATAGACAAGGTATGAAGATCTAGACATAAGTAATATGTAGGTTGGGTTTTCGTGATGTTTGCAGCTCTGAAACTGACAATGGCTTCATGTAAACCTTGCCTAATAGATTCGTAGGGGGCCCTGTGAGACTACAGTTTATTCTGTTGTCCGTCTACTACTGCCCTTCTTAAGAAGTTAGTGTTGGAAGACAAGACTGAAAGGTACAGCTTAGCCTGATTGTGGTTGATAGATATGTGACATGTTATTTATGAAAAAGGAACAGCGTTAGGCATTTCAGCTATGAGAGATGCTAGCTCCTATACTATATATACGTATGTGTGTGTAGAATATGCAGGTTAGGAGCTATGGGTCCTCGGCCCTATGCCTTAACATCAAGTCGTATACCGCGTAGTAGAAAATCAACGAGGTTTGGCAGACCCTCTGGTTATTAATGAAATATAGAAATCTCGAGTAGCATGGGACGTCCGATATTCAAGAGCATCTTGTGATGCCTTCACCGAATACCTTACATGGGAAATGGACACCTTTGGAACTTACACCAACTGCTCACTTCTTAGTATTGCTAAGTTATTGCTGGATAGCATATTTCCTTAAGTATAGACGCCAAATATGCAGTGTTAGTCGTCATTTACTTCGTATTTGTTGATTATGCCCCGCCTAGCTTGTGATGTGAATTGGGATTGTATTCCATTTACGGGATTGGAGGCTATTACGAATTTAGTCACTTGTAGGATGATAAATGAATCTACGAGGCAGAATTGTTACAAAACCGTGCCTAGGCTTATTATTGACCTTGTACGAAGACAATCGTATCCGGCAATTTAACACATCAAACTCGACGCCAAAGAGCCATGACAACTCCTCAAGTAAACCCAATATGTCACCATGCCAGGCTAAAGTCAGACGCCCAGTGCTTTAAGGCAGCTTAATGATCATCATCACAAAGATATACTGCCACTTTAGTTGCTGAGCGTCTAATAAATGAATCCCGGACTGGCTGCTTTCGTTAAACAGGCCTAAGCAATCAGTATAATTGGTGCTGTTGCGGTAGGTGGTATAATCGGGGACTGAAGGCTTCATGAATCTTGTATCCCCTTAAATTCTTTAATATACTTAGATGGGGTGACTCCGCGGCTGGTGTAGTTGACACGGCTCTTATGATTTGTACAGTTGATACGGTTCTTGTTGCCTTGTTTGTCGATGCCCACCTTTATCTCCTTTGGAGGTCCGAGGTGGTGAAGTACGGTGGCGCTGAAAATAGTTTGACTGGACCAATTATACTTTTTAACATCCATATATAACAATGACGTTGGGTCGAAAGATTTGATTACCGTCGTTAAGGGCTACGTAAAACGTCGACGCTCACGCAGTTATTTGTGTGGTGTAAGCAGAACGCCTGCGTCAAATAAAAGTCGGTCGTGATAATAGTGGCTGTAGGACCAAATGAGAACCAATCAATTGACTATATTAGTTACGTAAAAGACGTCGCTCCATTGTGTTCATCATGGCCTTCGTACTATTAGAAGTCAAATGTCAAGACCTTTGGTGATGCTATTTCTCAAAACCCATTGCTATATAATAATCGGCATGAAGATCGATATAGTCGATCATGAACGCAGCATATGTATACACTAGCTAAAATGCATTTACTTACATGTTGCAACAAAGCAGATGCCAATATACGATCATCATTTCCCCGGATCTAGAATCCGGCCCCTCAATATCTTACATTAGATATGCCGCTGAAGAAGCCCTGGGAAATAATGAGTCTGAGGAAATCTGAAAGACCAACGGGCCCAGTAAGCATATCCTAGGTATAGGGGGAGAACTTCTGGCGCACGCATGGAGATATTGGAAGAGTAGCCATAAACATGTGTTAACCAGTTCCGGAAGTGCATATACCTGTATTTGTGGGAACTGAGAATTAGGAAATGTGCATTCGCATTGACTTCCTGAGGCGAAAAGCATGAACGAACACTCAACGCAGGTATTCAGACTTGGCTATCCGCCAAGAATAGATTCTAGATTGACAGTTCGCGATTTCAGTGAAATTCAAAACGGTTAAGGGCCAAACACGAGGCGGGACAATATATTCAGGTCAACCGTTAACATATGTGAATGCTTATATATTCGAGCACGGATGGATATGTCTATGAGGCTCTTTTCAACGCGGTTGACCTTCGTTCAGCTGAATGAGTCGCGGAGGTCTCGGTCGTGATGCTGCCTTGTGATTTCAAGATCGGATAGAATTGCGGTTGCCAATTGGTTGACATAGGAGCGTAGTTATCCTCTTAAGTTTGTGAGATCTCAGATCGCTCGTCTAAGAGTCTGATGCCGCCGGTGAAGGCAGTCTGTCACATTTATGGGTGACCTAATTGCACTTGACCTTAACTCATTAGGAGTAACGAGTCGGCTTTCCAGGTAATCACTTGGCGGTTAACGTCGGTTGAGACGATATAGCTGATCATCTCATGTCGCGCAAAATATGTTGAAATTGTGAACCCCAATAGTCCTGGGTCGTTCATCTAGAAGCTGTTAAATTGGAGCATTGTAGTGATATGAAAAACGGGTTTGTCCATAATTCCATGGTCAAGCCAGTGTTGGCTGGCTACGCCGTCGGGCCAATGTACGAGATGGAGGAGCCCGAAGCTGATCGTACAACAGAAGTGCTCGATAGTTAGTGAGCATGTGAGGTCTTGCCATGAAGAGTAACAAGGTCGATCTGATAAAAGGCAGGAAAATGTCTCTCCCCCGGATCGACACCAATGCTTACATAGGAACATATGGAGCCACACGTATGCAAATCGGGATGTGGGGTTTACTAGGCAGAAAAGCCGTAAAAAGGAATGATTGCTTGTTCCTGACGATCATGTTGGCGTTGGATTGTGTACCCGGCGAGATCTGTCGCGTGGGACTACCTATGGGTATTTGATTGGGCTATGCAAATTCTCGTGAATGTCGTCTATGCTCATCTTCGTATACTGATTGGTATCGTCCATCAATAAGTGCTAGGTCGTATTATGCGTTAATTCCCCTACCTCGGTGATATATGATATTTTTGTCGCAACTCGGGAAGCGCGGGTTTAGGATGCCTGTTCAGAACATGCATACTGTACGAGTTTCGATGGAGGGAGGCATATCGAGCGACGTGCTGGCCTCGTAAAAGAGGAGCCGAATATATTGCATATTGAGACAACGGTGAAATCGAGGGCTTGAGGGTTCGAGCGCCATCTGCCATCTGCCATCTGCCATCTGCCATCTGCCATCTGCCATCTGCCATCTGCCACATCTACATAATAGCTGCCTTGAAAGCAAGACCCCTGAATCGGATGAGACGGTCCACCATGCAAAACGCCGACGCGATACTAGCGACCGGAGCTAGCCAAGAGATACCACAGATGACCCGTCCAACACGTCACTCCTCTCTGGGGAGCGGTGAAGCCAACGGCAGTCCGAGTTTCTTGTACTTGGCGGTGGGGAGTCGTATGTTTCTCTGGATGACTTTTTACAGTACATATAGTATTTGGGAAAGACAATATACATAGTGATGGACGTAACATTGACAGACAGCGTTGGGGAAGAGAGCAACCAATGCTTCGTTTAATAAGTTCGTATGGATGTAAGACTTCGTATGTACACTATATGTACAGTAGGTACGGGGTAGGGTAGTGCTTTTATTGGTTGGTGTGTTCTTAGCCACATTTGGGGGCGCTTTCAAGCCCTTTGGGAAAGGGAACAAAAAAAAAAAAAAAAGCACTCCTTTTCAGGGGCTCAGGCTGATGAACCAGGAATACACGTAGTGCACAGTGTGTATTGCTATAGTAATCGCTCACTTCTGGGGTTAACTTATAATGAACCCCTAAACTACTTGGCCGCCTAGCCGATGCCGCTATAATGATCGCTATTGGCGTCGCATTGGGGTTAAGCCGCATCTACACTATGGTACACACATACATACATACATGCTTACGCCTTTACCGGGACCTAACGAATATACGTAAATCGGAATATATGTACATATAACGGTTATACCGTACGTGTAAGAGCCGGCCAGAACGTTCTCTTATTAACTAATAATAAGCAGTAAAGTACAGAAAAATAATTCAACGAGTTGAAGACTTCGGTTTTTTATGCATATGTTTTATGCCTATCTAACACTTCCATATAAACTGGATCGTCCACGATGTGTTCCAATTTGATGGACTGGTGTAGGTTGGTGAAAGCATCCCAGAGGTCAAGCAGGTAAGGTTAGTATGCACGTGTAGGTATGTACTTACATACCTATAGTTATGCTCCTGCTTGCGAGCTTTTCCAAGCGTGCCAACTAATACAGTACATTAAGTTCTACGGCCATACATACTACGTATGGGCACAGCCCAGGACGCCAACAGATTTTGTGGATTCAACTTGACCTGAGTTGCAAGATACGGCCGGCAACTGGCGCGACTCCATCATCCATCCATCAATGCCAAGATTATTCCCAGGACGGTGCCGCAACGGCTGTGAAAAAATTACCAAGTAGTAAACAAAAATACAAGACGATTCGGTCCATTATATGTACTACTATTGTGTGTGCATGTGAGTAAGGAAATATGTATGTGGATATGTACAAGGATACGAAGGAGTTTTCAGTTATGTAGGTTATATGTTCGTGTTCGTCGTGTTCATCTGAAGAGCAAGAGAACAGGAGATCAGTCCAACCCAATCCTAGCAACCCATCCAACCCATCCCGTCATCCGAGTTGTCTCCACCTCCCCAAGGTTCCAAGGTTCGCGATGGGCATAAATAAACTTGGGACCAAGCAAGGCTATTTTAGTGATCAACCCCGAGTCAACAGCTAAGTCGCTAATCAATCGACACGTCTTGATCGGGTTGCCGGGATATTTACTTGCTGCTGGTTTCGTCTCTTCTTCTTCTTCCTTCTATTGTTGTCTCTATTGGGTTTTCCATCGAGTCTCGGTCGTCTTGTACTGAACTATCGATTCAATCTTATTTCTCCTTTTCTTGACCATCCTTCTCAGCCTCGTTGACGTCGATCGGTCGAGGTACATGTATGTATGTACCTACTTCAGCTGGGTATTGTGCTGTATCGTATAGGAGAATAAATAATCAATACCCTGCAGCCCGCTTGGTGGCTTTGCTACTGACCCGTGCGGCGTTTGCATAATAAGCTCCGTTTCCCTCGTCTCGACCACTCGGCGTCTTCATAAAATCTATTTCAATATATAAATCCGTTTGTCTCTTCCTTTGTTCCTCCGAACATTCTCTCTTCCTCCCTCTCGACCTCCCGCTGTATACCTGGGTCGCTGTCTACGTACCTACTTATACGTATATAAACTTCTCATCGTTAGATTAGTGCCTATCATAGCTTGCTTCTAGTGCTCGCGTGACACGGTCCGAATAGCGGGCAACACGGACAAACGCTTGAGTTTGATTCGATCATGAGCAATAACCTTTGCTATCATCAATTGCGGTGTGGTTATTTGGTACCTTAAAAAGCACAGACATACAAAATACAAGATGGGCCACAACAAGAGCTTTTCTACCCTCGACGATGACTTCGAGTTCGACGAAGCGTATTTTAGACAATTCTATAAGCCATTGTCAAATCTACCTACTCCGCCGCCATCTTCCCAAAGCTCGTCGGCCGCTCAAAGCCCTCGCATTGTACCGGGCGATGAAGAGGGCACTGGATCTGAGTACTTAGGTTGGTACCGTCCACCCCCTCAAGCATACATGGCACGACCACTAACTAGCCGGTTTTACAAGGACCCGCCGCCCATCTAGCGCGGATGCTACCGCCAGGAGCTTCATTCATGACACCTTCTATCCCCGTGGTCCAAGGCATATTGGCACGTGCCGATCTGCCGATGGACATCATCGCCCTGGCGGTCTGTATTCTCGACTCGCTGAACTCCAAGTTTTCCCGAAGCTGGCGAATCTCCTTCCCGCTGAACCGGACGAACGAGCCGCTGCCGAAGCGGCACACGCTGCCCGCGGGCGCGCTGCAGTCGCTGCACATCGACAACGTGTTCCCCGAGATCATCATCCTGGCGGCGCTGATCGTGGCCGACAAGTTCGTGGAGGACATGCACGAGCCGACGCAGTACTTCGGCCGCGTCTGGGGCCGGGACGTCTGGTCGTGCGAGCAGATCAACTACACCGAGCGCTGCATCATGGAGAGCCTCGGCTACCGCATCCTGCCGCTGTGGGACCCCCGGTTCATCAAGCAGGCGCGCCACGACATCGAGATGGCCCGGCGCGAGTACCTCTCGGAGGAAACGGAGGCGCTCCATGACGGGAGCGCCACGGCCAAACACACCAAGTCGAAGAGCTCGGGCTACGCCGTCGTAGGCCTGGGGCTACAACTCACTCCCGCCGAGACGCCCAAGTCAGAGGAGGAGGCGCCCGCGCCTCACGATCGCGTACAGCATCTCGGCCGCGAGACCCGCGAGGCGTTTGCCAACGGCAAACCCCTGCCGCAGGATTATCTGCGTCTGCCACCCGAGGCGGCTCCACGAGGATGAGATGATGGCAAAACGTTTGCTTACGGGGACGAGGGGATCTCGATTACCACCGCATGGGCTCAAATAATACTCGCCTTGATTGGCTGATTGGATTATATTTGCATTGCATGATGGGCTGCATCGACCTGGCTGGAACCTTTGCATGGGGGGGACCCGGGGGGTTTTTAAGGTTCCATTCGCCTCGGCAAGGAAAAAAATTGCGTTTTATTTTTACTTTATTTTTTATTTTTATTTTCTCCCGCCAGAGAATCTGAGTTGAGTTCGTTTCTCTCGCCACGGTTAACCTTAATTATTCGGGTTAAGGGATACCTAGTTCTTTTCAATGGAAAGGGAGGGTGTGGGAACCACGGAGTTCAAGGAGCCGGCGTTCTGGATATCCGCGTACATCGTCACAACATGTACTGTACCTATGTCATGCGTTCGCTTATTACATAGCTGGAACTGCACATACTGGGGGGACACGCGTCCTACGGAATTATACCCACTTGGTAATAGATTACATATGCCTTGTATAGGCTCGATCACTGTTAATAACTATCTTTTTTTGCGCACCTGTAGTTATATTATTGAGTGTGTATATCCGGCGAGAAGACCTTTAACGTCCGTGTTCGCTCGACTTATTTACGTACTTGCATACACTACCTAATCTATCAGGCTGAACGGTCCGGTACCTATCGATGTCACATTGCTTTCCGTGTCCGTGTTCTCTCCTTGCATACATACGTGGGTAACTTCGATGCTCCTTACCCCAGGTTTCTCAGCACTCGATGTCTCAGGCGAGGGTAGAGGTCGGGAAAATTATGAGCCAATCGAATCAACACCACCGATGAAAGGGCCTCACGGATGGGCAGCGGAAAGTCGTCGACGTGTTGTATACTGGCTCACGAGCAGTCCAGTCGCATCCAATGGAGCTTGTACAATAGAGCACCTGGGTTTTACGTTCGGCAGCGTCTTCCGAGCAGCAGTTGGCACGGTTTCTATAGAGCCTAACGCCATATGGATATTTGAGAACGTGATAAGTTGCAATAAGGCAAATGCAGCTCTTTCGCAAGATCACGCAAGGCTGTGAGCAGAACGACGCCACGTCGTCTCCCGGTAGAGCCGCCGGCAGGTATGCATTGACTGCAGACATACACCCATCCATACATACTTACAGTATATGGAATATAGGACATCTGGCTAAATCCTCCCGCCGTCACGACGGGCTGGTATGGGCAACGCTTACGTGTATTTCATAAAAGGCCTTCTCCCCGGAATATAGCTTCATGAATTTTTCTTTCTAATGCCAAGGCTCGGTAGTTATATCTTCATCCTAGTAACCGAGCTTTTCTGTTTATATCTCCTTGGCTCGATAGCCTCGTGCGCTATGGCGTCTTCTGGGATAATATCGAATATTGCATAGCATATGTATGTATGTAGTATGAGCGCTACGAGCTGGTCGAGCATCGAAAGTCAAAGCGTACATGAAGTTACGTGGACAACTCGTTCATTAGGGAAACCGGTATCATCATCTATTGTGTCCTTAAGTGCGCAAAGCGAAGCTGTGCTGTCGACTCAAAAGAATGGTTAAACTAGCCCACGTCGATGTCCACAGTGAAAGCAACGATGTTGGAGACATCCTATTCTTAGTATTAGGCTTTGGCCCGTTGACCATAATAGTGGTAGGAATCCGGGGGTAAAATGATGAATCCTGACCAATCAAATCGAATATGTTTAGCAAGGTGGACGTTGAATTAATTCTCATATGAATTCTCATATCAATGAACCCAACACGTAACAGATTGTGGTCTCACTGAATGATGGCGGCCATATGATTACCTAGAGTAAAACTTCAATAGGCTGCTTATTAGCGAAGTAGGTATTAGGCTCTAATGCAGAAGGAATAGGTTTTCCCAACCAAGTACTAATAAGAATATTTATAACGTAATTATGAATTACGAGACTGTACCCTCATTAACATAATGAGAAGCTTTGATGCATTCAAGAACATTAGGTAAGGCCAACTGAGCCAGCCACCAGGGGACGAAAATAGAGGTAATGGGCGTGGAGGGCTTATCGGACAGCTCCCCCGCATCAGAGCCTTATCAACCCCGAAAAAGGATTAGTGAGGGGTAGTTGGCAGAATTTTTTTTGAATACACCGCCTCGCATCAGAAGTTCAGCAACCACACGCACCACATGCTTCGTATTACGTCGTTAGGCCCTTGATCAGGTCGGGCTAAAAGAAAAAGAAAAAAAGGAAAGGAGAAAAAGTCAAAGCAATTCAGAAGACAAAATAAATATGGCAAGGAAGCGTGCGAGAGAAGCCGACGGCGCCGCCGAGACGACCGAGAAGATGGCTGTGGACGGCGACAGCTCAGAAGACGACGTGAGTAGAACAAGACCGAGAAGCCAGACTTGGCGCAATCAATACACAGCCGGCCAGAATACTAACCGATGACGCGGACACGCACACAGGACTTCGACATGGTCAACGTAGACTTCGAGTGGTTCAACTTCGACGCCGAGATCGATTTCCACGGCACGAAATCGCTGCTGCGCCAGCTCTTCGACGTGGACGCGGCCCTGTTCGACATCTCGGCGCTCGCCGACCTGATCCTGTCGCAGCCGACTATCGGGTCGACGGTCAAGGTGGACGGCAAGGACACGGACGCGTACGCCTTCCTGACGGCGCTCAATCTGCAGGAGCACCGGGACAAGAAGCCGATCGCCGAGCTGACGCGGTACATCGACGAGAAGGCGCGGACGAACGAGAGCCTGGCGGCGATACCCGGCCTGTTAGCGTCGGGGACACACGTGGGCTTGGTGCTCTCGGAGCGCCTGATCAACATGCCGTCGGAGATCTCCCCGCCCATGTACGGCATGCTCATCGACGAGATCGAGGCGGCCGTCGAGGACAAGGAGCCGTACGAGTTCTCGCATTACCTCGTCATCTCCAAGACCTACCACGAGATCGAGTCGACGCTGGACGTCGAGGAGCGGAGGCGGAAGAAGGGGAAGCAGGACGCGACGCTGTTCTACTTCCACCCGGAGGACGAGGTGCTGCAAAAATACGCGATGGCATACGGGAGCTACCCCTTTACGAAGATGGACGACGCCGTCGCGGATAGCAAGCGGGCTTTCCAGGAGATGGGCGTCATGCCCCGTGGCTCTATGATCTTGATTGAAGCTAGCAAGTTTGCAGACGCCGCAAAGGCGGTCAGCGAGTATCTGAGTCCTCCATCCTAAATACCTAAGAAAAGAGAACAAAATCAGAGCAAGCCCGCCGCGGCCCGTATTAGTCCCCTGCCCGTGCGCCCCCATCTAATCGTGTAAGACACGTCTATTCCCATTTTCAGGCGTAGTAGCCAAACGCTCAATCCAACCGTTGCATTAGGTATTCAACCTCGACCTCTTTCGTTATCGGGATGACGAAGTCCCTGTACATGGACACCACCGCCTCGACGTTGATCTTTCCTTCGTTTCCGGCGCCGTTGGCGGCCGACGGGTCGGTGCCGTACGTACGCGCCTTCAGGCCCAGCCGCGCCAGGACCTGCTGCTCCACCGCCGCGTTGGTGATGGACGCGCCGATGCCGTCGCGGTCGCCGGCCCTGATCATCCGGGTGTACCCCTCGGGGTCGGACTGGAACTTGGACTCGGCGACGAACTTGCCGAAGTGTATCCGGCGCGACAGGGCCTGGAGGCAGGCGATGTCGCACGTGGCCGAGGAGCCGTAGTTCTCCTCGGACTCGCCGCGGTCTTCTCTCCCGAAGTCGGGACACACGGCGGGGAGGAACGTCTCGACGTAGAACCGCTTGATCTTCTCGTTGACGTTGACGCGGTTCGGGTGCAGGATCCGCGGGTAGTTGAGCGGCTTCAGCAGCGGCTTCTTCTGCAGCGCGTCGGGGAAGAAGGGGTACTCGTCGGGCGCCTCGTACCGCCGGATCAGCGACTGCAGCTTCTCCTGCTCCTGCAGGTACCAGTCCATGAAGCTGAGGTTCTTGTCCTGGCCGATCTCGATCGCGCCGGGTATGTATATCGTCTTGTTGAGGGGAAACTGGACCCGCTCGATCAGGTGAAACGTGATGGTGTCTTCCAGACGACTAGAACCGCCCGTTAGCAAGTTGACGTTTCCTATTGGGGGAGGATGAGATTTGCGCACATCAGTTGGAAGCGAATGTTGGATAAGTCCAGGGCCTTGGAGGCATCTTTGAGGTCTATGATAGCATCCATTGTCGCTGTTTCGAGTGTCGGGTAATGCAAGTATCACGTTAAACCGAGTACAGTAGCCGTCTAGAATGTAATACAAGTCGCCTCGAGTATTTCCCGTGTCTAATAATCTGAAGTGTAAAGGTCACCGTCACCAGAAGTAAGGTATAAGTAGTGTAAGACAAGACCTAAAGATGCGCCCTACCCCGCGGGTGGTATAAACAAGCCTGGTCTCGATGAGGGGTATGTATGGAGTAGGGACAATTTCAGGGGAAACACGACCCTCGAAAAATTTTGACAACGAAGAGGGAATGCCTCGTTCAAAAGGCATTGGCAGGTATAGGGGCTGTGTTTACCTTGGCCGAGCATCGGGCAGGATTTTTTTTGTTTGTTACCTGCAAGCAGTCAGCTTCGACGATGGGCAGTATTGATGCATCAGGCAGGCATGTAGGTACATCAACAGCTACAGACTAGGTACCTTTAGCTGACAGTTACATGTAGGTAGGGCTGGTAGGCTGGTAGGTACCTAGGTAGGTGTGCGCTGTACGTTAGGTAGCTCACCACTCACTGGAAGATAGGTACATACAGTCGCAGATTAGGTGGTCGGGCATGCACAACACCGTCGTTTAAGTAGGAATTGGAGAAGAATGACGATTGCGGCGCTGAATTCCAACTTGCCGGACCCCCCTGCCAAGCCGATGCCGCTAGTGGGTGCTGAAAGGCGACCGTCCAACTACGAGGCGAAAGATTTATTACGGAGTATTATTTGCAGTGGTCGTGTGGCTTGTGCATACTCAATCTTGGAAACATCTCATAACCAGCCAGCCAGCTTCTCATGCCAGGACCGCCAGCTGGCTCACCTAACCTACATTAGAAAAATTGAAAAAAAAGTCTCCTTCTAGACTCGTTGTCTTCATTTATAATTATTATACTGATTATACTGATGCGCGAGTCGAGCTTTTTTTGTCCTTGCGACTACTAACGATTCCCCGGTAGCTAATAAGAGAGTGACCACAACATTCATTCGCGCATGGACGATTTAGACCCTAATAATGCTTTTCACGACGAAGCCCCCGTGGGCGACGACTCTGTATTTTCAGTAAGCAGAGTTGAAGCAAAGCCCTCATTCATCTCTTATCACGTGGCCTAATATATTTGAATATAGCCACGAAGTATCGAAGCCTTTACAAGAAAAGTAACAACAACCGCAAGCCATCTGGTTGCACCCGGGACAGATCCACACGGTCACCCACACTATCAAAACGCCATGACCGAAGTCCACAAACACTTGAGGAGACAGGATATGCAACGCAGCATGTTCTCCATGGCCAGGACCACTCCCACCGACCTGGTTCGCTCCAAATTCTCTACCTCCGAGATCCAGTACCGCGCCCTATCATACCTCCCCGACGACATGCTCCAACACATCCCCGAGGGCGATAATCCGTATTCTCTTTTCCAAGGTTTCCAGGCTAGCTTTCCCGATTTATCGGATGGGAGCAGGAAGCACCGGCGGAGGGCGTCGAGGGGGAGGAGGATGATTGAGGAACCGTCCACCGCTTCCGATAGCCCACATCGTCTCCACAAACTAAAGAAAGAGAGGTCCTCGCTGATGCACGAACTCGAGATGCTCGGCATACGGAAAAACATGGCAAGCTGCGAGATCCGCGAGATCGATACCAAAATCGCCAATTTGAACGGCATGAGAAGGATTCTTATCGAGCGGTTGGCTGGGTTAGAGCAGGAAGAGGCATTATTGGAGCATGACGGTAAGGACTGATTCTCAAGATGGAACTTTTTTTTTTTTTTTTTTTTTTTTTTTTTTTTTTTTTTTTTTTTTCTCTCTTGCTAACCAAGAGCATTAGTTATGGACATGGAAGGCCGGATAGAAGAAGCCCAGGTGCTACTCGAAGAGGCCGAATCGATAGCCGCCGCTGCCGATACCCCCTCGAAATCAGACGAGGACGATCTAGTAACGGACCAGGATGCTGATGAGTTTATGTCGAAGTCTATTTATGAGAAGCTTCCGTCTGCATCGAGTACACCGTCAAGACGGAAGCCCAAGACTATCCGTCGCAAGACAATGCCCATATTACACGAATACTTCGATCCAGGCTTTAATATCCAGGAAATCAAGGCACACACTGACAACGTCACGGCTATAGATTTCGATGTACCGTTTGGCACCATGGTATCCGCCTCTTTGGATGATACAGTTAAAGTATGGGATTTGAATGCCGGGCGCTGCATTGGAATGCTCGACGGTCATACCGCATCCGTACGGGCCTTACAAATCGAGGATAATATTCTCGCCACGGGGTCCATGGATGCTACTATCCGATTATGGGACCTGAGCAAGGCACATTATGATCCGCAAGGGGGCCAATTCGGACGGGGAGATGAGGACGATGACGGAATGGCCTTTGAGAATCCTGACGACCAGCCGGTGGATCCACCGGAAGGAAGCATGGCAGATTGTCCGCTATTTTCCTTCGAATCGCACATGGACGAAATCACAGCCCTCCACTTTCGCGGTGATTATCTTGTCTCCGGTTCAGCTGACAAGACGATCCGGCAATGGGATCTCGTCAAAGGCCGCTGTATACAGACACTTGACGTGATGTGGGCGGCGGCACACGCCTCTGCCTCTATCGGCACCGGAGAGGGGACGTGGAGACAGACAAGTCGACCAGCCGCACACTCGGCCGATTTCGTGGGCGCTTTGCAAGTGTTCGAGTCTGCACTTGCCTGCGGCACAGCCGACGGCATGGTCCGGCTTTGGGATTTAAGAAGTGGTCAAGTCCATCGTAGTCTTGTAGGTCACACAGGACCGGTAACTTGCCTGCAGTTTGACGACGTGCATATTGTGACCGGAAGCTTAGACAGGAGTATTCGGGTGAGTGTCTTCTGTTACAAGAAACGCTAGAATACAACACGCTGACAAATTATAGATATGGGACCTGCGAACAGGATCGATATTCGATGCCTACGCCTACGATAACCCCATCACGAGCATGATGTTCGACAGCCGGCGCATTGCCAGTGCAGCTGGTGAGGATGTCGTCAAGGTGTACGATAAGCTGGAGTCCAGGCAATGGGACTGCGGTGCGGGTGTCACGGAAGCGGAAGGGAACAGGACGCCTGCCATTGTAGACCGCGTCCGCATCAAGGACGGGTATATGATTGAAGGACGCCGCGATGGTGTTCTTGGTGTTTGGGCATGTTAGATGATGAGCTAGCTAGCTGTACATATATATAAATCCACTGATGTGTATGTTGGATAGCCGCCCCAGTCATAGAAATCCAGGAATAACTTAAAGTTGACGGGTCGTCCGTATACTTAGTACTTCATCAATGATATTTGGGTTCTCCCGGAGTTCACCACGACAACGCTGTCTATTTAATCTTAAAGCTTTTCTATATGAACGGGCCTTTTCCCTCTTGAGACGAGGGAAGGAGCAAACTTCACAAAAAAAAAATCCGCAGCTCGACAACTCACCGATTCTATTCGCACCGGGTCAATTTATATTAGATCAACCGCCATACCCGGATTCCATCACGAATTTGCTATTTCCCACCACGAATTTGATTTTCGCCTTCTTTCCCCCTGGTTAATTCAATGTTCTTGTTGTCATTTCCATTGCCAAACAACCACTTGTAGTCTCGCATCTACTTTCTTCGAGATGAAAACTGCGTCACGATGTCTTCTTTAGACCACTTTCACTTGTTCCCCCAACTGCCTCCCGAAATTCAACTGCAGATTTGGGAGCATCACTTCACTAGTCCCCAGGTGCATGTCATCCGACGTTGCGAAGAGCCTGCAGGTCAGCATCCGGCCCCCTCCCTCGCCCCCCTTCCTTCCTATCATCATCTGGAGTGCACCAGAAAATGGCTTGATTGGGAAACCGCTAACCTCACGAATGCCTACGAAACAGATCCCGCCCTGTACCCGAGCATCCCAAATGGGTACCTACCATTCGAGGCCGAGACCCGCTCGCACGCGCTGAGCTCCTTGGCCAACCGAGCGGCGCACAAGGTCGCCGTCCGGGAGCAAGCAAAGTACGCAGTCACGGAGCTAGGCAAGGATATCTCGACGAACCTGAAGCCCTTCGGCGTGGCGTGGGACCGCGACATGGTCTACCTGCGGTCGATGTCGGTCGACACGCTGCTGTTCGGCATCCTGGGCAGCCGGCGGTGGACGGGGCAGATCCAGCGCATGGCGGTGCGCGTGACCCGGGACAAGTGCGTAAACGCCACCGACAAGCTCAAGCTCAACGACGGCGCCGAGGCCCACCGCCGCGCCGCTGTCCGCCTCGTGCGCCCCTTCGCATCCCTCACCGAGCTCTACCTCGTCTTCGGCGCCGACGACGGCGTCGTCGCCTTCGACCTGCCGAACGGCCCCGCGGCGCGCGTCGACGAGTTCGGCTTCCAGGCCTTCGAGCTCGGCAACTCGGGCGTCACCGTCATCCGCTACCGCGACGGCCTCGAGGAGGTCACCGACGGCATCGTCACCCGCTGGGACTCCCGGGACGGTGATGGCCGCTCGACGTGTTACGCCGTCTTCGCCGAAAGGCTCAGGCTGCTCGTGGATGCGATCCAGATGGGCGCCGCGCAGCATGTTACGGTCAAGATTGCCATTGATCCCTCCGAGTCCTGAGGAGCTTGGCGATGGCGGCCGATGTCTTGGCTGGCTATGTTTCTTAGTCATCTGGTTGCACTACTAGAGGGGTGTATGTGTCATGAGCGAGGGGGCATGTGATGATTCGACTAATAAGTCGTCCGGAGAAAGCTGTCACCTACTTGATCAAGTACGTAGCGGAGGTCGGTTTGGGGTTGAGCTGTCTAGACTCCTCCTGGCTAGTAATACAATGCGACTTGGCGTAAGCACCTTAACCAAACCCATGCGTCCATAGTCGGAAAATCTCCCTCGATGCATCGTGACAGTATTCGTCGTGTTGAAGAAGCCACCGACCCGTTCTTAGTGAACCTCGAGGGTCTTAACATCCTGTACCTATCCCGAGCTGTACGAGCAAATATATAATGCATTGTTAGTACGTAATTATAGCTTCTTGAGCTCTGTTAAGCGTTTGATCTGAGAGGAAGTCTTATTATTGTCATTCAATTGCTCGTCTGCGGGGCTGTCGATCTGATTTGGTGGGTTCTACGACCTGTTGGACCGACCCCAGCTGGGTATAGATAGATATAGGTATACTCGCAGATGCACTTAACAACCCGTCGTAGGTTACACGTATGTTTTCTCTAAATCTAACTTGGGCAGTTTGTGAACACTCTTGAACCTTCGGTCGGTTCTCTGTTGGGTTGAAGCTTCTTAGCTCATGACTTATAGTGTGCTCAGACTGTCAATAACAAGCGTCTGGAGGAATGCATATTAAGCCGTATAAAGTAGAAAACGAATCGGGGAGCCCTTGATATACCTACTTATGTAATACTATAGCATTTGGGACGTCCAATCACGTAATTCTCCGGAACACGGTTGTCGAGTAGTATTGATACAACGCTGAGTACCTAGATACACCGTCCGTAACGTATGTATGTATATGCGGACATGGCTTGACGCTTATTAAGAGTTGATACGCGTTCACGGGTAAAAAGGTAAAAAATAGACAGCTTATTAATATACTAAGGTAATCATTGAGACAGTCCAAGTTACAGTAGCTGTTCGTGTTATGCCGGGGACGGGAAAGAAGACGGATTTAATCAGAAATCCTATCCGATGGAATGCTAACTATTGTAGATGACTTCCATCGACGGATGTTAGAGGAGTTAAGAGTCTAAATCCTTCACACGCATTAGTTGGTTAACTAGTAGGTCCACTGTGCTTTTATACTCGATAATTCCTACCTATACTACCTACCATGTAGGATGTAGGTGCATATATAGATGTTACCACGCTGCTAAGTACCTAATGTTAGCAGCGTTAGGTATCTTATTTGCGGCAACCTCGGACTACCCAGGTTAGGCAAACTCCGAATACCCCCTCCTAGGTGGTAAGTGGGTACATACCTAGGTAAGGTTAGGTAGTACGTAGTATACAGGTACTACCTCTGCACGTATACATGTAATCGTCTGGTTAATGACCTCAACTGCTGCCTACCGGATGCTTAACATCTGCCGACGGCATGAAATCATGAGATCATATTTTGGGGCATATCTGGGGCCAATGCCGTATCATAAAAATCATCTCTCCATATCTGATCCATGTCTCCTCACATTAGCACCAGGTTTGGATAATGCCCGTTGAACTAGGTGATAGGTGATAGTTAATAATTCTTCGGTGATAACGGGAAGCTCATCACCCCGGTTCTTAGCTACGCATGTTCGCTTCCACTTGCTACCTTGGAAGTATATAACCTCAGTTGACCTCCCCTCCTCTCTGTGATGACGACAGCTCTTTGTTCGTATAGAAGCAACAGCTCGTCGCAACTTCAATGTTCTTACTCTAAAACCCTCAAATCGTCAAACTCTCAAACTAAGAAGTTGCCTACTACTACTACTTAATTTGTTCATGATTATTATAAGTCTTGATACAGCACGGAAGCCGCCATAACCCATCTTATCTTTCCCTACGCTCAGATTTTATTCCTATCAACGAGCTTCCCTCTATAACCATGCCTTCCGCAATCCCAATGGGTTCGCCGCCAAAGAGCCCTCTGGCTCGCTACCGTATACTATCTCCTACCGCTTCCGTCCGAGTCAGTCCGCTATGTCTCGGTGCCATGAACTTTGGTGATGCCTGGAAAGAATTCATGGGCGCCTGCGATCAGAAGACGACCGAGAGCATCCTGGACTTCTTTTATGAGCAAGGCGGCAACTTCATCGATACCGCCAACAACTACCAGGGCGAGGAGTCCGAGACCTGGATTGGGCAATGGATGAAAAGGCGCGGCGTCCGTGACCAGATGGGTAAGCGAGCTTTCTATATCCACTAAAAGAAAACCACGTCTTATTACTTCGATACCGGTTGATATATGTTGGTAAAGTGTTTCGGCAACTCTAGAGTCTTCATATTGACTCTTGAATTCCGGTCCCTTATTTGATCGAACTCAGCGGTGATGTTCTACACTTAGATTATTCGGACAGGAAACTAACTTGAGGCCTAGTCATTGCTACCAAGTACACGACGAACTTCCGTGCTGGTCATCAGGATGAGATTATGATAAATTGCCAGGGTAATAGCACCAAGAGCTTACATGTGTCTGTCAACGCTAGCCTACGGAAGCTACAAACGGACTACATTGACCTGGTATGTCCAGTCTTCTAGAGAGGGTTGTTTCAGGCTTGTGACGCGCTTACACCCTACAGCTTTATCTACACTGGTGGGACTTTAGCACCTCGATTCCCGAGGTTATGCAGGCACTGAATCAGCTGGTTCTGGCCGGCAAGGTCCTCTACCTCGGAGTCAGCGATACGCCGGCATGGGTTGTGAGCAAGGCGAACGAATACGCCCGCAACCACGGCCTGCGCCAGTTCAGCGTGTACCAGGGCCGGTGGTCCGCCGCGGACCGCGACTTCGAGCGCGAGATCATCCCCATGGTCAAGTCGGAGGGCATGGCATTGGCGCCGTGGGGCGCGCTCGGCGGGGGCAAGTTCAAGACGGAGGAGCAGCGCAAGCACATCGAGAGCGGGCGATCCGCCGATTTCAGCGAGAAAGACATCAAGATCTGCAACGCGCTCGAGTCGGTTGCCAAACGCAAGAATACCATAATTACGAGTGTGGCTCAAGCGTACGTCACGCACAAGGCACCGTACGTCTTCCCCATCGTCGGGGGGCGTAGCAAGGAGCACCTCAAGGCGAACATTGAGGCGCTGACCTTGAGCCTCGACGACGACGACATCAAGGAGATCGAGCGCGCCCTCCCCTTCGACTATGGCTTCCCGACGAGCTTCTTGTATGGAGGTCAGGCGCCCGATCACCCGGGCAGGGTCTGGCTCCTGGACATGGGCGGCACGACCGATTACATCCCCGAGACGAAGCCGCTCTCGCCAAAGAGGGACGGAGCATAGAGGACTCGCTCTCTCGCTGAGAGCTGGAAGTGGTTTCGCAGATACTGAGACATGGCTATCTAAGTATCTATCTCCTTGCTCCGGGCGGGGCTGCAGAGAGGGTCGGGGTTGCCTACATGGTTATGGATGTGCTGGGAGAGGCAAGAGCTCTGCGGCTGTGTGATCCTAGGCATTGCTCTGCTTCTACCGCTTTGGCCGCTGGGATATGGATACCTTCTACCTACAATTCAGATTGATTACCTACATTCTTAGAGTGCCGTTTGCGTCGCAGGAGATGTATTGCCGGCTTTTTTTTGTCAAGTTAGAAAAGGTTCAGGGGGAGCTCTGCATGGTGGATTAGCCCGGCTCGGAGACGGATTATGCGCTACGCGTTCAGAGCAGAGTACTACTCGAGCTTTATGGTCTGGTGGGCATTTGACCGTTACTTGCTAGCACTAGGTACAGTAACAAGGCTCGGAGTGCATTGCAGACGATTGGCGTCCTGAGATATGAAATAATTTTTTGAAGCAACGACTAACAGTTGAGTTGAGGAGACGATGATACGTAAATGAATACTTGACGTAGAGCTTATATATTTATTGCTAATGTGGTGGAGGCTAGACTCATGGTAAATACCATGCTGGGTCTTTATAAGTGTGGGAACAGAAACGAATACCTACTCTATATGGCTTTGTCGAGGAGTCTAGCCAAGTTTCAAATACAATTGAGCGCCGGGACTTATATTCTCCTTTGTTTAAGGGATTTTATTTATTATCATATACAACCCTAATTCGTCTTATAACAAACGTATACATAAAGACGTAGTGATGGCTGTTCATTCCCTGTGTTCACTGCTTATTGGATACTATACGGGCTGCTTGGTAGTTGTGGGAAAGCAAGGCATATTATATATAAATCATCATATATATACATAGACTATAAACTATCTTATCGTTAGCGCGAAATCTATTACATAGACATATTACCAATATTAAGTTCTCATATTGATTTACTCACCAAGAACTCCATTATATCCATCAGGTTTACTAGGTATGCAGATAGTCCTAGTAATTCACTCAACACCAAATTTTAATAGAATTAGCTAGTGTTTAGGTATGTCTGTCAAACCGCCGTCAAAGTCAGATAATATGTTTCTTATAGTTAGATACTGTGTTGAAACTTCGAGTCCTTGGCCATTCGTGTATAAATCGGTAGCATCCGGCCAATTTGCTCCCTTTATGTTAGTTACATGTAGCAATGCTAATTCAAGTTTTGAATGGCTTCTCTATACGTGCGATAGTAGATTCTGTAAGCGAGGGCAATTGCTGTCTCCTGATACCTGAGTATGCTTTCCTTAAGAGCAGTTAAGTAGCATAAAACACAGGTAGTATCAAACCCTCATTCCTTCCTTAGACAGCTTCTAAACCCCTTAAGAGGGGTTTCAACAACGGCTCCGTCTAATCATGCTGACCTTCTCCTAACTTCTCCATCTCCCACTTGATTTTTTTGTACGATTGTCAACTTGCTTTCACTTTCTTTTACAGCCCAAAGTTTACACTCTCTTCGAAAATGATGAGACTGTGGTAAAAAAAAAAAAAGAAAAAAAAAACTTGAATTGCATCAACATGGCCCAGCAGCCGTTGGCTGTACGGCTTCATGAATTGCCCACGATCCCTCCGTCCATGGACCCCATCTCGACTTGTTCCACTATCCCTCGGCCCCTGTCCAGTGTGGAAGATGGCACGGGTATGCGGCGAAGTATATCAATGAATATTGATGACCGGCATAGCAATGGAGAAGACGAAGCTGCAGAGTTCGATGATGATGGTGATGATGGCGAAAGGGGCAGACAGGCGTCTCCCATCCGTGCGAACGTGAGACGCAGACGATCTGCAGCCTCCGCCCCTGGGAATTACCTGGACAATCGACCTCTAAGGTATGAAATCTATATCTCACTGTGTCGTAACTTTGTATCTTCCCGTTCTGATTCAAAGTTAGTTCACTGAGCGTGCGCTCAATGGCTCGCGGCAGACAGGATAGCGCAGTCAATTCTAGTGGACCAAGTATCCCGTCTTTCTCTAGACAAAGGTCAACAACCTCAGCGCAACAGGCTGGAACTTCTAGTCGAAGAACTCCATCACGCGGTCGACCTCGAAGACGATTGGCATCATTCCCCGACGTTGAGGGATCCCGTAAAAAGCGTAGGGCCAATGAAAAAAGTAGAGACACCCGGGAGAGCATCAACGAAAGAAATTCGAGTATTAAACATAGTTTCAGAGTGACAAAAAGACCATCAAGTTTGGCTCCAGCGCAGTTGCCGTTATCTGGTGATGAGAACTCTGGCGGTAGCGATAAACAGACCGCATATGAGATCCAGGGTGCATTTAGGCTACAGAAAAACAAAGGCACGGAGGGCTTTTCCTTTCCTAAGCCTCTCGCCTATTCGGAGCCCATCTGGCGTGCAGGAGATGGGTTCTCAGGGGACGAAGCAAGACCTGGCTTCATGTTTCTCATGACTGGAACACACAAGAGGAGAAGGTCTAGGTCGCCCCCTGGCATGGGAAGACTTGATCTAGAAAAGGAGAGTGAGAGTAGAAGTAACCTTGGCGGATCGGTTATGGTTCGACCAAAGATCGAGCGCTTTACCCAAACACAGATGAAACATCGTCGCGGTGAAATAAAGGACATCTGGCCCACGGTTGACAACTTTTCCGACGCTTCAATCGTACGAGCACGAAATCCAACTGTCCCAGCAAGTCAAGAAATTATTCCTTCAACGATACCGCCCCAGCCAACTCCCATTCCACGGGCTCGAGACGCACCCGATCCTAGCGTTTCATCACGAAAAGGGGGGCGTTTAAATTTCGAAGATTTTGGACGGCGTCTTCGAAGGATTATGTCGAGTTCCCAAGGAGACAACGTTCCCGGGCATCCACCAACTGATCTTCGGGGGGCTGGGCTAACGGATGACAGCGAAGTTGAGGATGAAGCAGCGAAGGGAGTAGAGTGTAGTATCGAAGAGGACGAGCTGGTGGCTGCGACGTATTACAGCCATGATGATGATGGTGAAGAGGATCAGGACGATGAAGAGGGATGTGACGGCTGTAGCGACAGTATGCCTAATACTTCCCTCGGCCGCGAGTCTAGTATTTCTAGCGACGGTTCCCCTAGCAGAGATTCAGCTGCCTCTGCCGTATGCAACCACGATTCGTTAGAAGGTCAGGGTTGTGCGCCCATGCAGCCAGACGGCGAAATGACCCAGAAAGCTCCTGTACTTACTCAAGTCGAGTCGACCGAGCTATCGAGTGGACAGTCTCCTATACAGGATTGAAGAGAGGGTGGGCGATCATTCCGATAACTGTGGAGGCCGCATCTAGGGAAATATGTTTTATCTTGCGTGTACGTTGAAAGGTATGGTAATTATGCTCTTGGCCCGTCATCGTGCTCCATCAGACGGCTATCTTGGGATCGAAATATGAACAACTAAACACGCAACCATCCGGACATATCAAATAGTTAGCTTGCTAGATTAGAACACATTTTAGAACTTTACAAGAAATTTATTTAGCCGCAAGACATAAGTTCGGATTGAAGTGTATTTGACCACTGAATGCCATATTACGCAATGAAAGAAGGCCAATGAACATGGTGCAGATAGATATTCGCATTTTACCCCTTGAACGCCAGCCAGCGCCGGGCCCCAGCCTTGGGAATCTCTAGTAGATGATACAAAATCAGCTCAGCAACTACTCGCAACAGCTCCCTGCTTTCTCTCTCTTTCTCCCTCCTCTCCCCCCTTTTCTGTTCTACTAATCCTTTATTATCTCACTTAGCTTTGCCCTTGGGCAGGGCCTCGGTGTCGCCGAGCTCGCGGACGAGGAGGCGGGTGCGGCCCTCGCCCGAGTAGTCCTCCATGCCGGACTCGAAGCCGGGGCAGACGGCGACGGCGAGGTAGCGGCCGTCGGCGGAGAAGGCGAGGGCGGCGACGGAGTCGGGGAACTTCTGGTAGACCTTCATGCGGCGCTTGGCCTCGGCGTCCCAGAGGGCGACGGTGGCGTCGCCGCCGCCGCTGGCGAAGGTGCCGTAGGCCGGGTGGAAGGCCAGCGCGTTGACGGGGTAGACGACGTCCGTGCCGGCGCCGCCCGCCGTCGTCCGGTGGCACTTGAAGGCGTACTTGCGCGCCTGCGACTCCGCCGACGCGTCGAACCACTCCACCGCCACCCGCCCCTCGATCGACGACGTCGCGTACCCGGCGTCCGACGGCATCGCGGCCACGGCGCGCGTCAGGAACTTGAGCGACGACTCCCGCTGCTGCCAGGGCTGTGGCGGCGGCGGCGTCGTTGTGGAGTCGGAAGAAGAGGAGGAGGAGGAGGAGGAGGCGGCCAGCGCGCTCGCGAGCGTCGCTAGGTCGTAGATGTGCACGAGGCGCGACGTCATGGCGACGATGACCTTGGACGGGCTCGCGGCCATCGCGTGCGGCTTGCCCGGCAGCGGGATCGTCAGGGGGGCCAGCTCGGCGTTCGAGGGGTCGTGGACGTGCAGTGTGGCGTCCCACGAGGCGGAGATGAGGAGGGCTGGCGACGGGGGGTTAGCTCAGCTTCGCTTCGCTTAGTTTCTCGTTGTCGACGGGGCATATATATGGTAGATATCATATCAACGACGAATAGGGACTGGGGCTCGACTCACAGTGCTCCCGACTATACACGACCCTGCGCACGGGCGCCGTGTGCTTGCTCAAGACACTCTGCTCGCCGGTCACGAGGTCGATGCGCCGCACGGTCCAGTCCATGCCGGCGCTGAAGGCCTCGTCGTCGCCGGCGCCGAAGCACACGTCCATGACGGGGGCGCGGTGCTCGAAGGTCCGTATCAGCGTCCCGCGGCCCGAGTCGTCGGCGCCGTTGCTGTTGCTGAGCGTGTCGTACAGGTAGACGTTCTTGTCCCAGGAGGAGACCAGCAGCCGCGAGGAGGTCTCGGGCGCGAAAGCGAGGGCCGATATGGCATCGTTCGGGGGCTGCGCGAGCTCGAATTGCGTTGCTGGGCGCATTGTTCGTCGTTAGCTTTTTCTGTCCTTCAATTGGTCTTGACACAGAGGAAGAAGATACCTGGCGCCATGGTGTTTGAGAACCTTACTATCTTGTAAGGGAGATAGAGTTAATAGGTAATGTAATTGAGTTGCAAATGCCTTCCTTAGTGAGTTGTTCTAGGCACTGTACTTCTATAATATACGGATCTGATAGGTAGTTTGTAGTAATAATGCTTATGTAGGTACTCTGTATGAGAAGTATAGCTTGATAGGTAAACAAGCTCCGTTACTGCCGTCCTTCACCGCCTTAATTTTCCCTGAGCTCTGGAACTTATGGCGGGGGCAGAGGGGGCAAGCTGGACATCGCCGATTTCTTAGCTCATCAACTTCCAAGGTTCTCTTTCACCTTCAAGTATCACACAATGCCTTTCGCGCAACTTGTCCTGGGTAGCCCAGGCTCCGGAAAAAGCACTTATTGTGATGGCAGTAAGATATATACCTGCCTCTTTATTTGTGTATTGCATTAGAACGCTGATCACGCTATCCGTAGTGCATCAGTTCATGGGTGCCATAGGTCGCGAGTGCTCCGTTGTGAATCTAGATCCAGCCAACGATAAGACGAATTACCCGTGCGCCTTAGACATCCGTGACTTGATCACTATAGAAGAGATAATGAACGATGACAACCTCGGTCCGAATGGCGCCTTGCTATATGCATTCGAGGAGCTAGAGAACAATATGGAGTGGCTCGAGAATGGCCTCAAGGAACTGGACCAATCCTACGTGCTCTTCGATTGCCCCGGCCAGGTCGAGCTGTACACACATCATAATTCCCTTCGGAATATCTTCTTCAAGCTGCAGAAAATGGGCTACCGAGTATGCCCAAGCTTTGGCTGACAATCTTGACCATGCTGGTTGCTGACCAAGACATAGCTTGTAGCTGTACATCTCTCCGACAGCTTCTGCCTCACTCAACCATCGCTCTACGTCTCCAACCTATTGCTCACTCTCCGTGCCATGCTTCAAATGGACTTGCCCCATATCAATGTCCTCACCAAGATCGATAAGGTCGCATCCTACGATCCACTGCCTTTTAACCTCGATTTCTATACCGAAGTACAAGATCTGTCGTACCTTATACCGCATCTGGACCAGGAGTCACCGGCCATGCGAAGTGAAAAGTTCAGTCGATTAAACCAAGCCATTGCTGATCTAGTCGAGAACTTCGCCCTTGTGAGATTCGAAGTGCTAGCTGTCGAGAACAAGAAGAGCATGATGCACCTCTTGCGGGTGATCGACCGAGCTGGCGGGTACGTATTCGGTGGCGCCGAGGGCGCGAATGATACTGTGTGGCAGATATCCATGCGCAACGAGGGATCCATGATGGACGTGCAGGACATCCAGGAACGGTGGATCGACGCGAAGGAGGAGTATGACGCCGCAGAGCAGAAGGAATGGGAAGAACAAGTCAAGAAGCAGGCGGGCAATACTGGAACTGCGACTCCCGACTTGATCCCAGACGATGATGACGACGACTTCGATGGGATGCCGCCGCCTACGGGTGACAGCGGAATCAAAGTAGTCCGGAAGAAGCCGTGAAGTGCATCTCAACCGTCACTCACTTCTCCCATTTCCACATCGCTGTCCTCGACATCCAACGAACCTTCCCTAGTAACTTCACGTTCCGGCCGTTTTCCCATTCCGAAAATGTTGCCCAGGGCGTCATCGTTCTTTTCTCCCTTGCCATTTTCCGTAGCGAAAATGAGGTCGCGAGCGCGGCGAATAGCCTCTTCCTCGGCTCTGCGCATGGTGCCGCTCACATGGACGACTCGGAAGATGCATGATTTGCCATTCCTGACGGGAATGCGATTCATGAAAGTCAGAGCAGCCCAGACGAATCGATAGGACGAACGCGAAGTTCGCAGAATGAAGGTCGAGGTTGCTTGAGAGAAGTATTTGACTGACAGCGTTGTGTGAGCCTCGATTATGTCACAACAGGCAAAGTTCGGGTCTGTTGACTAACCTGTTAAACTGCCGCCTTCGACGGTTCCCGAACCGTAATCCCCGAATAAACTGGCGATTTCGGCGCGTATAGCTCTGAGTAGAAAGGCGGGTGTTAGTTGATCGGTTGTGGGTTGGTTGACGACGACGACGTCGGGGAGGTCTGGTCGGCTGCCGAGTTCGGTCGGGTAGAGAATCTTGACTAGCAGGTAGCGCTCCTTGATTCGTACCATTATGTCGAACCTAGAATACCATCAGGTCCCAATTTATTCGGAATTTGCGAAACGCGATTGTATATAGGTCATTAGTCAATATATTGACGCGTGTAGCTTAAGAGGTTGAGGTTTTGCGATCGCATTTTACACGGCGGCACCGATAGTTTCTATGTACTCCACCAGTAAAGCTTTATCTTATCGGAGATACTAGGTTGGGCTCTTTATTGGCCTATTTGCACTATGTATTTTTCGACACGTCTTATTCATCCCATTGATTCATCCCTAACACATTCGGGTTGCTTTACTAGATGTATATTTCTATCACAATCGGGCAACTGGTTTTTTTGGGGCAAAAAGCTCTCGTTTTATGAAATCGAACATCCGTTATTTATGTATCATCTTCTTAATATATCTATTCTTATTATATTAACTGTTCGGTAACATCTCATATACACTTAAACATAACTGGATCAGAGATTTTATATCCTCTGGAGAGCGTTATGTTATACATCCACGAAAATAGCTTATTAGTGATGGATTCGTCAGACTATCCAAAGCAGCAAACTGTGTTGAAAATGAGTACATTTTGGTGTGCTTCTATTGGCGTCATACTCTCGCCCCGCACTGTACATACACTTACACACTTAGATATAGACGATAGCTTCTCACCATATCAACAACCCTCACCAAGCCCAAACATTAACGCACTTTCTTCCAACGCCCTACCATTGACCAACTCACTGCACCAGGTAACCAGTTGAATAAGCATTCCAGTTCAGCGTAAAAAAAAAATTATATCGGCTCTATAATTAAACGCTGTGTATTCAGGGTGGGGTAAAGATGTCTAATTCAACCTTGAGGGTCGCCCTACTCATTATCTCTACGACAGCAGCTAAGGACCCTTCAACAGATGCTTCTGAGGTTATTTTAAGTGATGTATTGGAACAAGAAGGCGGCGGACGGTGGGAACTTATTGACGTCAAAATCGTGCCGGATGTTATCGCTCAAATCCAAAGACAGATTATGCTGTGGGCCGATGTTGCGGCTGAGAGCATCAACCTCATCCTGACCACCGGTGGCACGGGATTCGCAACGGCAGATAACACCCCAGAGGTAAAGTGTATAGATGCGCCATTTCGAGAGTTAACAGCCTAGCTGATGGACCCTAGGCTGTTTCCTCATTACTTCATAAACCTGCTCCCGGCCTTGTCCATGGCATGTTGGCTGCTTCTTTGAAGGTGACGCCCTGTCAGTGAAAACATCCCATGGTGTGTTGTGGTGACAAACACTAATATCTCAAAGTCGCAATGATGTCTCGCCCAATTGCCGGCATCAGGCACAGATCTGTCATTCTCACGCTCCCGGGCTCACCGAAAGGAGCAAAAGAAAACTTACAAGCCGTATTGCAAACATTGCCCCATGCATGCTTGCAGGCTGCTGGTATAGACTCGAGAACTCTACATGCCGGTGGAGTGAAGAAACTCGAGGCCGAATCCGGCATCAAGTCCAGCGAAACGCATTCACACTCTCATCGTCATCATCACGACCACGGCCATCAGCATAGCCATGGGCATGGTCACGGACATGGGCATGGTGGCTTAGTTAGACACACGGCGCCCAACTCGAACCCGATGTCGAATGATCCCAGTCTAGGCCCTAGCTGGAGGAATAGAGAGTCACCATTTCCGATGCTTTCAGTCGAGGATGCCCTGAATAATATCAAAGAATATACCCCGCCACCAGAAATAGTGACCTCTAAAGTAGACAGATCACTGCCCGGACTAGTACTTGCCGAGGATGTTCACGCGAGGGAGAACGTGCCTGCCTTCAGAGCAAGCATCGTCGACGGTTACGCGGTGGTCGTACCCAAAGGTGGGAATATGAGAGGCGTATTCCCCGTCGTCTCGGTGTCGCACGCCGCGCCAGGCGAGGTGAAAGAACTGCAAGAAGGCCAGATCGCTAGGATAACGACGGGGGCGCCACTGCCTCCGGGTGCCACCTCCGTCATTATGGTGGAGGACACGATTCTGAAGACGATGACCGACGACGGCAAGGAAGAGAAGGAAGTGGAGATCCTCGCCGACAATGTTAAAGAGGGTGAGAATATCCGCGAGGTCGGCAGCGATATCAAGGCCGGGTCGACCATTCTTAGCAAGGGAGAGCAGATCTCCACAGTCGGCGGCGAGATCGGCCTACTCGCCGCCGTCGGGGTCGCCGAGGTGAAAACGTACCGCAAACCCATCATCGGCGTGCTGTCCACCGGGGACGAGATCGTGCAGCACGACCGGCCCGGCGACCTGCGCCTCGGAGAAGTGCGCGACACCAATCGCATCACCCTCATGTGCGCCGCTAAGGAGTGCGGGTACGACGTCGTCGACCTCGGCATCGCGGCGGACCGGCCCGGCACGCTGGAGGCGACGCTGCGGGACGCCCTGCGGCGCGCCGACGTCGTCGTCACCAGCGGCGGCGTCTCGATGGGCGAGCTCGACCTGCTGAAGCCGACGGTCGAGCGCGCGCTCGGCGGCACCATCCACTTCGGGCGCGTGGCCATGAAGCCCGGCAAGCCGATGACGTTCGCCACCGTGCCCGTCAAGGACACCGCCACAGGCGCGCGCGCGCCCCGGCTCGTCTTCGCCCTCCCGGGAAACCCGGCCTCCGCCCTCGTCACCTTCCACCTCTTCGTCCTGCCCGCGCTGCACCGGATGGCGGGCGTGTCGTCCCCCGCGGGCCTGCCGCGCGTCCCCGTCGCCCTCGCCCACGACTTCGCCCTCGACCCGGCCCGCCCCGAGTACCACCGCGCCGTCGTCGCGGTCGGCGGGGACGGCGTCCTGGCCGCGGCCAGCACGGGCGGCCAGCGCAGCTCCAGGGTCGGCAGCCTCAGGGGCGCCAACGCCCTGTTGTGCTTGCCGAGCGGCGAGGAGCCGCTGCGCAAGGGGACCAGGGTCGATGCGCTGCTTATGGGGGCCGTTAGGAGCGGGCTACAGTAGGTAGGTAGGTAGGTAGGTGGAGTCTTGCTAGGGAACGCTTTATCTGCGGTAATTTAGAGCAGGTTACTGTTAGTACCCATATAAACGTATTTGTTTCTCGTTTATAAACGCTTCTTATTGGAACTCGAGTCTACGGTTCTTATGACACTATCTCATGCTAACATTTGAGATATAGATCTTGCTTTGCTAATCCTATCTACTGTCTTCCATACTTTCAAGAACAGCCAGTCGTAGAACCTGAACAGGAGAACGTGGGAATAACATACATAGAAGAGTTCTAGCCTTCTCGTTAGCCATACCGAATAACGTCGAGACCGTCCGTCTCTCAGTAGCGCAATATTTTCCAGAACAGCGTCTATAACCCGGTGGCCGCATAACTTAGCCGTTCTGTTCATCTTGGAAATCTGCACAGTCAGCTAATCGGCTTCGTTCTCAACAAACTGGCCGCCGACTATCAATCACCGCTTGAACGAGCACGCATCAGCACCACTCGCTCGTCCGGGCGCTGGTCTATCAGACATCACATTTCTAGGAGACCTGTTAGTCTTACTCAAAGACTTGGTAGAATACTACAATACAGACTGCAGGGAAAGCATGTATTCTATTACTTCTGACACAGTCACCGAAACAGAAACGCCCTATTAGTAATAAAGGGTCAAGGATTGAGAGGCTTCTAATTTAGCTCGTAAGATTCAACATGCTTCAGTACCCCTATCTTCCAAATAAACGCCAGAGACCTGATCACCACTCCAACATAAAACCAGGATAGCGATGTCGTTGAAGCCATTTGTCCCGCCTCGCTAGATTACTTAAGTACCTAGCAGGCACACGCTCCTTTAGATTCATATCTTTCTTACATTTTTAGAAACTGAACCCGTCCTTCCCAGATAATTTTGTGAATAACATAATCACCGCGCTAAGCCGGTGGACATCCTTCCATAAC
Organism: Xylariaceae sp. FL0662B; assembly: GCA_022376535.1. Classification (NCBI taxonomy): domain Eukaryota; kingdom Fungi; phylum Ascomycota; class Sordariomycetes; order Xylariales; family Xylariaceae; species Xylariaceae sp. FL0662B. The sequence goes on along the minus strand of JAJJKD010000037.1, from coordinate 209,449 downwards.
ACCGTCCTTACAGGCCATCATCCGGACGCGATATACCGTACCTAAAACTCCGGGCCAAAGTAGTCTCCATCACGAACTCCTATCTGTCGCTTAAGGGCTTATGTAGATGAATATCTGTGTTGAGATCATGTGTTTATGATCATGTTTGGTGTGCCGGCTTATGGTTGAGCATCTGATCCAGCTTGACAACTGCCAACCTCCTCTGCTCTTTCGGACTGAGCCTATCGAGTTTCTTGATTTCGTCATGAATCAACGGCCGCATGCCATCAGGCGTCGTAGAGTTTCGCAATTGCTCTCGGAGTCTGGCTCGGTACTCCGCGACAACTGGCTGATGTTCGTATCGGTATTTAGACTGACGATTCCCCATGTCGAGGAAAGGGGGACGCGCAGAACTCCCCTGTTAGAAAGGTTTGGAGGTTCGCACCCGAGTTGGAACAACAAGACAGCTCCTAGGTTAGGGGGGACAGAAGTGGTGGCGAAATACTAGTAGTAGTCCAGTGTTGGTTGGAATTTAGTTTATCTCGGCAGCGAATTGTTATATGCGTCATTGTCATACCGACGTAACATGCATTTTGCGCCGCACACTCGGGCACCAACGTCAGATGCGAGTGCGACAACATTTTTTTTTTATCTACCGTCTTGTTTGTTGCATTAGGCAACAGAATTAACAACCTGCACCAACCCAAATACAGCCGCGGACCTCGCCGGTGAGACCAGGTGTTCGCTCAGCAGCGAATTCCGCCTTCCATAATTAGAACAAATTTATAACACGCAACCAAGGGCTGACGATGACGAGTTGTGATCCTTTAGAAGACGGTGCTCTTGATCCAAAATTCGAGTACATTGCATAGGCAACTAACACCAAAGACTAGCGCTTATGTGCCGTTATATAGGATTTCTAGTCTACTCTACTTCCTACTACGCTAGCAATCAATCCCCCGTCCAGATGAGGACGCAGCGTTTCCCGGTACTAGTAGATGACTTCATGTTTCGTAACGTGTGCTAAGAGTACGCGTCAGAGAAATCCATATTTAATAATCTAATCCATTTAACTAGATTGTTAACTCTTATTATATTCAACCCAATTCAAGTACCCGATCTCCAGATTTCCTGCGGCTAGGTCTTGTTCAATCAGCGCCAACCTCGTTGCATCGGTAAGGCGGTCGTGTCGTGGCATCAAATTATTCATCCAATGAATCGAATGCGTAAAGATCCAATAGGCTTCTACCGATAACGTTGTGCAGGCTCAAATTGAAGTTCGTTTTTTTTACAAATCGTGTGGACCATCCGGAGGCTGGAAAAGGGGCAAAGATGATTGCTGCCCGCCCCGTCCTAGGAATATTGAAAATGATATCAGAAACCCCAAAAAACTTTCGTTACGTGAAACTATTAGTTTCGTTCTTTTGTCATTAATAATTAAAAATTTTAAGGAGATTGGAAACCGAGGGGCAGAGTAAATCTTGTCTTCCAATCGCACACCAACGCAACACTGAACTCTAATCTTCGATCTCCAACCTTACCTCAAATAACTGATCAAGCAACCGAATTGACTGTAATACTAGAAAATAGTCCGCTTCATATGCCTCGGAATTTTAGAACTTTTTTGCTAGACCGGAGATTTCAGCGGCAATATGTTATGGATAAAGTTGACGTTAACTATCTATTGGGGTATTTTGGCCTCAAGTCTACAGTAAACAAAACAAGTAATCGCAGTAAAGATGCAAATCGATACCCCTTCCACATTATCACTTGACGGTTATGGCTACGAAGCAACCAAACGCAATGGGACTTATGGCTAGAGGTTGGGTATATCACGAGGAACTACATATAAAAGCGATGAGCTTGATATATGCGCGCGTCTCTTCCGTAAACTCTTTAAATTATGAAGATACCTGAGATAATCATAGCCATTTACCCTTATAATGATTTGATATGGTGAGAGATAACCCTTAATGTGTGTTAAGTGTTGAAATAGGACTATAATGCTGATATTAATACTGTGATACCTACTGGGCTTCTATATTGGTGGTAGGCTGCTTCTTTTATTTCTCTAAAGATTCATATAGTTGGCTCAGTTCAGGATGTTGATTTGAGTGTCAAGTACTAGGTACAGTACAGGGACTCTCATGGCATTGTGTATATAATGACAGGTCTCCCTCCATGTGTAGATAGCTGAACCTCAAGTCAATCAAGTCTCATTAACCCTGTATTTCAACACAGGACAGAGTAACCCCTTTTCTTTGTGGTGTATGGCATTTCAATCTATAAATCTAATTTAGAAACTAAGACATACTCCAACCTTAAGTACAATCCTTCTAAGTGAACGCCAAAGCCTCTAGAAAACACCCGAATAGCCTTGCTCAGCCATTCAGCCATTAAATCCATTCTTTAGACCCAGTCCCAGCTTCTAGGTAATGTTAATAATCACGATGTGTTTGCCCTGATGTCTTTGTATATATCCGTATATACGGTCATTGGAATCATGCTTGAATCGCATGATCACGCGACCCAGCTTCCTCGTCATGAGAACCCGTCTGAGTCTTACTCACCACTGCACTATCCACCGCCACATTGCTGACGTGCTTTCTTGGAACCCAGAGTAGTTGCACAACTCCGAGTACGGCAACGCCAGCGCAACTGAACCAAGCGGCGGCCGAACCACCTGCACTATAGATAATTCCGACCAACGGCGGAGATACAGTTCGGGCCAGGCAGCAGCCTGACATGGCCAACCCGTTGACCCTTCCTAGGACCGAGGGCGAAGGGGTCGCGTCTTTCAATAAGATTAGTGCACATGGAATAACAATTATACCGAAGAAGCTCTGTAGAATAAGTGAGAGGTATATGCCGGGAGATGCCAAGATAGCAGGTACAGCGGTCAGGAAAGGCATTAGGACATATGCTAGAGGATATAGAACAATCATGAAGACAAATGACTTCCAAACCCCAACATAGTCGACAAAAATAGGAAATATGACACCCTGTATGAAGAGTCCGATGATCCCATTCACCGACAAGTAGACACCCACGTCGTGGACAGTGTACCCGAGGCCACCGATAAGGTCTAGTTGCCCAGGAAGAGCCGCGGGTTTGTCTAGGAGATGCGTCGGTAGGAGAGTGTTGAAAGCCATTTGATGATACGAGACGAGAACCAGAGCCAGGGTGATCATTATGACGGTAAAGTTAAATATAGAGCCACCGTAATTCCTGTCTTGCGGCAGAATGATCTTCTGGCTAACCTCTGGCGCTTGCTTGACTGAGTGTACGGTCCCGAACGATGACCTCCTTAAATCAAAGTTCTGTTCAATCGGCAATGGAAGGCTCTCCTCGACGAAAATCGGTCTGTCACTAGTAGCTCGCGATCGGCTACGATCAGACGATCTTCGTTTCGGCCTGTGAAGTGGTGTGTGCTCATCAACGTCATTGTCGTCTTCAAACACACTCTCGTGGGTGGGTTTTCTTGGGTTGGTCTCCTCAAGGAAGAGCATCCCTTGGATGATAGCCAATATAATAACTACAACTGAGACTAGGTTCGGTAGGAGATATGGATATCGCCCGAAGACGCCATCCGCCGGAAACAATGACGGGTAAAATTGAGCAGGTTGAGCTAGGAATCCGCCCATCGCAGAACCTAAAATTCCGCCCAAAGTCCAGACAAAGGGCTGTGTTGCATACGCTTTTGCTATATTGTACACATCATTAGTGCAACTTGGATCAAAGTACCTTCGCGTTCTTAGACTTACGCTCATGCTCGGGTAACTTGACCATTTCGGCCACCATTGTCTGCATAACCTATGGTGGACGTAAGCATTTGATCGGCTCTTATTAGATTGAGTACTATGAACAATGTTCATTTTGGGCGGTCAAAAAGGAACAACTCAGGGAACGAGATCAAGTCGTTGATAACACGAGACTGGGCTTCACTCACCGAAACATTGCCGTTTAAGGCTCCGCCAATGAACCTTGCCAATAATGCAACCCAGTACTTTGTGGCTAGTCCGAAAATGAGACTTGAGATAGCCACGCCTCCAAGTCCGAACAAAACAACAGGCTTTCGTCCATAGCGGTCGGACAGTGCTCCCCAGCCCATTGCGGTCAAAGCCTCTGCCACTGCATAGGCCGAAACTAGAAGGCCGGCATAGAATGACGCATCGGTATCATCGCCTCCCTGAAGATCCTTAACCATCACATAAGTGTAGGCAAGAATTGAGTTGAACGCAATTGGCTCGGAGAAGCGACATATTGCTAGTTACGATCGGAAAAGTCAACACACACAGCTAGGCGCACGCAGGTCGAAAATAGCGTACCAAGTATAGTGAGCTGTTTCGTAGGAAAAGCATGTGAGTCGGGGTTCTGTCTCGCATCCAAAGACATACTCCAAGGCAATCGAGATGGCTAGACCGATGGTTATTCTGGTTTAGTGAAAAACTGTTGGTGAAGGGGTGCTGATCTCCCGTCTGAAAAAAGTTTGTTGTGCGGGGAAGCGTCTTGCGAAGTCGGCATAGGGACGATCAGCATTATCACACTCAGAAGAGTGGAGGGTGGTGGATAATAGGAGGACCGGGCTTCCCAAAGCAGATATCCGGCGCCTGTTATACACTTGTGTAAGTTGCGTTCCTCCTATGAGAATGAAGTACGACAGCTGGCTACTTAGATTAATTCAAAAGGCATACTGAGTTGACTATTAACACCAACTAGAAATACAAAAGTCTCATTGGTTAACTAAAAAAGAAACTCTACTGGAAACCAAATATGTCGGAAGATTCATTAGAAATAAGTCTTAGTGTAAATCGAAACTAAACAACAACTGCCGGCACTTGAAAATATGGAGTTGTGTTAAGGAGCATAGCTAATAACCTCCCTTTTGATCACGAACTATCCTGTGGGATTTATTGGAATTGTAGTCGGTATCATGTTAACTTTAGATGGGACGATGGCTTCGGTATCAAATGCCTTGATCACGAACCTTAGTGAACGAAGTCCGATCTGTTGCAGTCTGGTTGTCTGTACACGAAGTGTCAATTGTCCGGATGTCAAGCTTCCCACTTTCGATCGTGTTCTGGGAAGAAAAAAAAACTTAACTGACGGCAAACAACGTATTCAAAGTAGTGTAAATAGTTTCTATGTCTAGAAGCTGGGTGTTTAAACTCGAGTTATCTCCGATTAAAGACGGAGTTGGCGTATAAATAGCTAGGGTAGAAGCATCTTCCTCTTCTAAAAACTAACTACTATTCAGTTTGTTAATACTCGGCATACGATCTGCTATTACCTAGGTTAGCTGTGTATCGAGTTACGTATGGCGCTTGTATTATGCTATGCTTAGTGATGCCTAGATGATTCACGGAAATTTCGTGGACGCCTTCGTTGCGCATGACATAAATATTATCTTACTTATCTAGGGCCCATACTAGATCTTGTGTTTCTTTAACAGACAAAGAAGTCTTAGTGTATCGTTTATTAAAGCATTGATAAATATTCATTTGGGGATCTTGTCCAAGTAGAACTTAGTTATTAATAAGACATTTATAAGATAAGTTGAGCGGAATTCGGTAACTTTTATAATCGAATTAGGATTTATATGTAATTGGTAGTATAATATTGGCCGCAATATGCTGGAAACTATAAGTTTACGTTGTATTATTTGCACCGCGATTTACAACTGACTTTCATAGCAGCATTGAAGAAGACACCTATTAAGTATACTAACAAGGAAAAGGGGGAGTTGGAAACACTCATTAATCAGTTACGTCTTCCACACGCCCTAATTATTGGAAACTCTGTTTCTCAATTATTCATATACTAGTATGAATCATAGGTAGCTATTCTTTCGTTGTCATGATCTAGCTTTCTCGCCAAGTAAGGAAACTATTATATAGAATGCCTAGGAAAGGGACCCCTTTTCAATGTGAACCTTTTCAATGTGACGGAGGAAAACTCTTGTCCCGCGTCTTCGTCCGCGTATTTCGTTCATCCAGCACATCCCCTACACAAGCTCAGCTGAGAGCAGCTTGATTCCTCTGCCCATAGGAATTTAGCAGCGTAACCATTTACACCAAAGTCCCCACACCTAGGAGTCACTTGTGTTCACCAAAGTAAAGTAACCAGTCAACGGTTCATAGAAAAATGATACACAAAATAGAGCCTCATACCATCTTCGTGATGGCGATTTTGAAAGCAATGCTAATAATATTACTTGATGTAAGCTGGGGGAGAAATAGAGTGGGAGCATAAACGAACACACTAGACTCTTCCTTTACCTGCCTCTATAACATTTATAAGCCAGGTATGTTAAAGTATAGTAAAACTAAAGCTTAGACTCTTTACAACAGGGCTAAGTATACTTAGGCTTAAGTTTGTGGGCACTGAAGAAAACTCATTCATCATCTTCAAGCCATATGAATGGTGTCACAGCAGTCGAAGAAGCTGCCCTCATTGTCAAGTGCCTTGGGGGCGGTTCGCAGTGCTTTACAAGGATGTCCCCACCCACATTGGAGTCCTCAAATCCAGCCACTTTCACATGGGATCAGTCTGATCACAAGGAACTTGGAGTCCTCTTTTCGAAAATGCAGCGGTGTAATTGGACAAGGTTTGGTAAGCCGCCACATTTCCTGCATGTAAGACTGTGTGCCCTCTTTACCCAGCGAATGACCTCTTGGAAATGCGAGACCATCCACCCGGATTTCCTTCTTCCCTTGTATGACGCGTGCTGATAGAAAAGTCTGAAAGAGCCGCGTGTGGGCCTCCCGCTTCCGACGTGATAAATACAGTCGTCAAGTGGGCTATTAGAGGGGGGCGAGGTCTAGGCTTACCTAGATGATCGTTCTACCTATCTCCTGATCTCAACCATAGACAATAAAATTTCTGCCAAGCTAAATCATGCCTGTAAGAGATACAGTGGTCACATATCGCCTCCGAAGCCAGGATCTAAAAGGCTACCTGTCAAAGCTGTTCAATAGGGAGGTCGCAGTTCATGTAAGAACAACTAAATGGGAGCTGATCGGTCATTCAGGCGAAGCGGGCGGCGACGAGACTCAGGCTAACTAAGAAATGTGCCAGGTCTCCGACGACAACAGATCTTATTACTGGTTCAAGATCCCACGAAAGCTTACTCCCGTAAGTTACCAATGACAATTTGCAAGGCATTTTTGGTCATCTTCTCATATGATCCCCTAGGAAGAAAAAGACTATATCTACGATCATCTCCGCTACCGTAAAGAGGAAGATAATCTGTGGGACTAAAGTGCCTCACACATGATCGGAGGGGGAGGTGCAGCCTCAGCCACGCGCAATTAGGTCTGCCGGCTTCTCAGAGCTTGGTGATTGGTAACAATGGAATATCCCGATGTAACGTAAATGAGTCCGGAACTCCAACTCTTAGGTGCTTTTTCGGGTATTCCCTTAGCTCTTGCTCCATAGTTTTCGAGGGGATATCAATTGATTGGACATGAATTATGGAAGCTTACAGCATTTGCCGTCTTGCCACCCCCTAGCCCTGCTGGCTGGTCGCATGCGTCGAACCATTTGCGTGTGGCCGTGAATAGGGGGCAGTGGAGGCTTAGCTGAGATTGCGCCTTTGCGAAATCGAGGATGAGGGCAGTTTGTCCACTTCGAGATCGTATTCCTAGGACTTTCGACGAAGTTATATGGTCTGTGTTAGCGTAGTCCTTTTTAGATACCAATGTGAATCAGTGGCCTTCATGTTTCTTTCGAATCGATAGGACTTCGTCTGAAAGCACCTAGCACTGTACGGATTCTCAATCATTGAACTGTTTACCACTACCATGTCAGCAAAAGACGCTAGCAACCATGCCACTCAATTTGAAGAATCGAAAAATAGGAATTTAGAATATCCTGCCAATCTTATCAGGACAGAAGCCTTCGGCCACACACTGGAATCTTATAGCCGAAGACTAAACGATAAGAGATTGTTCGACCCAAAGCATCCCTCGTTAGCCTGTATCGACCTTTACGAGAATGGCGACGGTTCGCAATCTGTCCACAAGAGCTTTCGCAGGCAATACCTAACGTGTAATCAGCTTTCCACCCATCGATGAAACTTAACACAGTGGAGAAACTGAGTAGCTACATCGACGAAGAAGATGGCGCTCCGTTCTGGCGTATGGTGTAAGGACTCTGACATAGCTTCCTTCAGCTCGAACTGATGTGCGGGCAGATTCCTTCAGTCTGGTTCGTCTCGGGGAGCGCTTGGCTGTAGTAAGGAGCAGCTCACGCTTCTGCTTACTTATTACCAAGTGATGCCTTCTTTCCTGGACCTCATCTTGACGTTCAGAAAGCGCGCTAGACCAGTCTCAAATGCTATTTTCAAGCATGAGAACTATCTTGGGAAGAACAGTCCAACATTTGCGCTCCCAGCACTTTCAAGGTCCGGGATCCAGATCCAGCATGCGTTCAATCTTATAGCTGTCGAAAGGGCAAGTGACAGCAGCGAAATGAATCAGTGGCCCCTGCGGCAAGTTGCGCTTTACCATTCTTTCGACGTCACCAATGGCCGTTGTCTCTGGATCATCCTGAAAGGGAACCAATTGATGGCCAGACGCATATTCTCTGCTGTGAAAACTCATAGAAGCTTAAAGGCTACAGCAATCACCAGCCCTGAGACATCATTCACTGCTTCTCTCCTGGTGCAGATGCTACTGATGGAATGGTGTGCTGAGAGTTGGGCCGAGTACATTGACTACTTGGAGGAAGAAATTCACACCAACTCCGTCGAAGCAAATGTGGCTCCAGTTGAGCAGATGACCAGTCCAGAAGAGTTCGCATCCACATTCTCATCAAAGAATACGGGTACCTTTGACCGGCAGAGCCTGGCAAGTAGCCCACCAAGTAGTCCGCAGCGACGGACGTTTCCTCGGTCTTCATCAGACCTATTTACGATGATTCGGCGGATCTCAGGACTCAAGAGCAGGGACCCCACCGCTATCAAGAATGACGCGAATGAGGTAGATGTCGAAGCCACAGCTGGCTTGGAAACCCAGGAAAATGAGGAGCGCGACACCCTCGAAGATCTTGGCAAGGAGTTTTCTTTCAAGAGGTTTCAACGCTTAAATCTATTAGCACACGAGTTCGGACAAGCAATGCTGGTTATCGAGCAGAATAAGGGGGTTCTCAAAGCCATAGAGGAACACTACCAATCAGTAATCTGCTCCTACGGGTTTACGACGCACATAGGTCAAGACGCTTGTAACAGCGACTTAGCTACTTTCTTCAGTAAAATACGGAGTATCAACCGGGATTTGGACATACACTACAATCGTCTCCAGGCATTGTCCCGAGTATTGGAAAACGATAAGATCATGGTATGGCCTACTTGTCAGCATACGATCAATTATCACTAACAGAAAGTTATTCTAGTTCAACTCTGTCCTGCAGTATAAAAGCGAAAAGACATCTGAATACTTTGCAAGCAGTGCAAAAACATCTTCCGATCGAATGGAGACCATGACACAGAAAATGCACGATATCACGATTAGGACAGAACAAGAAACCATATCTATGCATATTATCACGATATTCACACTCATATTTCTTCCGGGGACTTTTGTATCTGTAAGATCTAATTTTGCTCTTCTTCTCAGCAAGCCTTTTCTAACTTGGGAATAGACATTATTCAGTAGTGGAGTATTCCATTGGGACGATGACGGTACCTTGGGTTCTGACTGGATCCTCCGCTCGGACGGTCTCAAGTTATTTATCTCTATATCCTTTCCAATGATGGCCATCATTATGGGTGCTTGGTCCTTATTGTTCTTTTATATGAGACGGAAAAGAGCGCAGAGAGAGGCATTGCTGCCCTTAACTGCGAGTCAACCAAGTGAGAAGGGCACGAGTACTAGATCTGAGGCCGCAACCCCCACAGGGTGTTTCCAATCTATCCCAAGCCTACTTAGATAGTATATAATCAAATGCGATAGAGCTTGTCCTTAGTTGCGATTGTGAAGGAATGTGTTATGTGTTCTCTTGATTGGACCGAGTTAAGGTTATCTGTGGGCCATCTCCGGGCCGTCCCGGCATAGTGGGCTAGACTGTACTACATACGAACTATGTTATGATTAATAGGAATAGCTGCTTTATTTTCCTTTGGAAAAAGATGGATGGTAGTTGTCGACTCAAGACTTTATTAAATCCGGTCTAGGAACAGTGCGTAGACATATTTAGTAAAGTATCGTGACCCGACATACACAGCCCACAGCCCCCAATGTTATAAAATCCTTCCTACTGCGTACATAAGAACCCTGTCCAAGTGGTGCGGGGGTTGTCGTTAAAAGTTACACTGATAGTTCGCGCCCCCAACCTTCTATCATCCCGACTGCCCGGGGTCAGGAGCTTAGAACTGAAATATATGTACATAGGAACTGTCAGCCAACCGCCCCCAATAGCTTTCGGAAGTCTGCCCCAAAACAAGCATTGTTGGCATAAGAGCGGAAAACTAGCTGGCTAGTGGTTAGGTTGGTTGGTCCCGTTTTTCACCTTGAAGAGACTAACCAGTCAGCCAGCTAACCCGGAAGTGAGAGGCAGACAAGCTTTTCTTAATCGTTCAGTTGCCTCCTTTCGCCACCATGTCAGATCTGACCGTCTGGATTAGCCAATAATGGCGTTGCGCTGATTTTTAATATCGTTGAGCGGGAGCTCTCTAATCTGCACCGTCTTCATAATTAACCATGAAGTTTCGTCATTCCTAAAATCAAGTGTCTCTTCCTCCACATCCTGTATACCACTTATTGCTACTAGTTTGCCCACGTATCCCGACAGGTATTCGACGAGTGCCTTCGCGCTGTGGAACCAAATCACCGCTCCGCAGCGGTAGCTTCTTGTGCAGATAATACCAAAGCGATGGCGCGAACAAGGAAAGGCCGTCGAGTCCAGAAACCCGCTTTGCAGCCTCCTATATATCAAAACGCTCACTCGCTCAATCCTAAGCCCTTCGCCGATTTCTGCAAATTTGTAGATGTACAGACACGAAAATATGTTGGCCTAGATATCTCTGAGAATAATAGACCTTTCGTCCCTCTCCACGTCCTGCGCAATTACTGGACCAAAAAGCGTATCAGCAAAATCCAGGAAGCGTTCAGAAGCCAGCATCTTACCTTCAATATTGACAGCATCCGAGACTGCTATGTGCGCACTTTCTCGATGCTTGTTTACAGCAATACAGTAGCACATCTAGAGGATTTCACTAGATACAACCTCAACGATGACAGATTACCGCTGAAGAAACAGCCAGGCGATTGGTTCAGGTGTCCCTATTATGATAAACTGTTCGCCACGGTCTCCAAGAATCAATGGCTCTTCTTTCCCTTGGTCTTCACATCAACTCAACTGGAAGACCATCATCTACATGACGATCAGGTTTTGCCCATCGAACAATTGGAACAATTGCCAGACATACACTATCGAGAAGCAACGAACATTCAAAAGATGACCATCCACGACTCGTGTAATTATCTCGTGAAACAGGTATATATATAATGATTTCCAAAATACCTGTAAGGACATCCTGTTGACCCCTCAAAACCTGATAGGATTACAAGGGCATGCCGATACAACGTACATTCATATTGAAGACTTACTACAAGCCCAAATACCAATATTTGTACGAAAACGAAGTCAGAGCTCTGAGAATGCTGAGGAACTCGCCTTCTCCCAACGTCATCACCTATTACGGCTCTTTTCGGCAGAATGGGGCGTGCAGCGTGATACTCGAATATTGTGATGGAGGAAATCTGACCGACTACTTCGCCTCTACCGAACCCCCGAAGAATCCTGAACAAGTAATACAGTTTTGGAAGAGCCTGTCTCAGCTTGCCAAAGGGCTAGATCGCGTTCATCACCTCATGATCAATGTTGATGATAATACTATTAATGGGTAAGATACGGGAAACGAGAAAAGTCGTGCGTTTCAATCAATTAACTGGAGTGTTCTTTAGCATACACGAAGATATTAAGCCCGAAAACATCTTGCTCAGCAAAGGGCCATCGGACTCTCCCTATGACTTCGTTCCCAAGATCGCAGACTTTGGATTATTCTCCCATATCAAGGAGTCAAGGGTTAACAGCAACGACGCAATGGCAATTGATAAGAACGGGAACTCGATTTACAGTGCGCTACGCCTCACCTATTTCTCTATGTCTAAGTTAACCCGTAGTAGGTTCACCCGAATCCAGTCAGCATGCCGCATATCAGCAAAGCGGCCCGAGATTGATTAGCCCTAAAGCCGACATCTTCTCCTTGGGCACTGTGTTCAGTGATGCCGTGAGTAACATCCGGAGTCATTTCCCCCATTCCGGCCTATTTCAGGAGAGAGAGTTCGTCATTGGGGTGTATATGGGAGTTAGCAACTCCTGAAACAGTTCTCAGAACTCCCGATAATTCGCTAGAAGAAAAGCTGACTCGATGCTGCAGTGTGCGTGGATAAAAGGAGGATTCGACGAGCAGAAGAGGTATGGTGCCAAGCGAAGAGCCTATCACGAGACCGTCGTCACCTTCAGGGGAAGCGAATATGTAGGATGTTTCCATGACAGCATTGGGCGTATCCCGCCGGTCAACGAGATGCACGCAAGCATTCGAAAGCGCTGCCAATCTGTCGGCGACAGGGTCACGCCGCGAATAATCACTATCATAGAGAACCACATGCTACAATCCAACCCGAACGACCGATATCGCGCAGGCGCACTGATGGAGAAGTTCGATCAGATTCTGAGCTCACCAAACGACAGAGGTCACGAGCCGCGGGAGCGCGTAGGGTCGGGCCCATCGACAGCTAGCCAGTCAAGCTCACCGGAAGCATCTCCACACGGTCCCTCTCTGGCCGCGCTGGGGGAGCGGATCTCGAACCAGCGGCGTACCTCCGTTCGCAACACGCTCAAGACAAGCAGTTCTTCCATCGACGAAGAGATCCGCGAGCTCGTCGAGAGCCTCAAGGTGAACGTGCCCGACCGGCACCACGTGTTCCTGATCGACGACTCGACGAGCATGGGCGAGCACGCCAAGGGCGTCGACGCGGCGTTCCTGGCGCTCCTGCACGTGACCAAACACCTCGAGAAGGGCAAGACGGAGCTTGCCTTCGCGTCGGACCCCAAGTGTCTGCACCGGCGGCGCCGGGTCCGGAAGCTGGCCCAGCTCGTGAGCGGCCACGCCTACCGCCGCGAGCCCGACCTCAGTGAGTAAATTCCTGAGTTCTTTATTACCCTTACCGTTACCATCTCATGAGTGCATATTGCCAAATTGGGAATTTGTGCGAACACATTGCTTCCGAGACATGCTTTAGAGGCTCTACAACCGCCCAAGAATAGAAATCACTGACTCTGGATGTTGAAGTGGAGGACTGCTTCCGGCGCCTCTTCGACGGCGAGATCATCCCCTACCTGCCCATCCGCAAGTTCGGCATCAACTTCAACATCCGCGCGCGGTTCCGCGCTCCCCGGATCGCGCGCCTTCCTACGAGCATCTATGTCTTCACCGACGGGCGCTGGGGCAACGACGAGGACATGGCGTGTGGGGTGCAACGACCCATGTTACGGCTGACGGAGGCGTTGAAGGAACGGAGGCTGGATAAGAATCACATCTCGTTTCACTTCGTGCGGTTCGGGGACGATGAGAATGGGAAAAGGCATCTCAATCACCTAGATAGTTCCGGCAGGGCGGACGGCTGGTAGGTGCCCCCCCCCCCCCCCCCCCCCCCCCCCTTTTCTCTACGGTCGCTTCCTAACCCTTCCACACCTAACTCTCTGCTGGGTCTTGTGGCTAGCTTCCTGGAACGCTAAACCTTTTATAGGGATAATGTCGACGTCAAACACGTCTCTAGTGCCGTTAAAACGATAATAATCGGTCCTATTAGCGAAGCTAATGACGATATAGACGAGGATGAGGATTACTGAGAGCACAGTGTCGCGCGTTGCATGGTTAGGTATCACGCCTACCGAGATCTATTAATTCGTAAAGAATTTGAGCAGGTGGGTTATGAATTCACGGCAGGGGAAAAGGCATTTTTCCAAATCTACCATCTCCCCGAAGAAATACGTAAATAATATCACGAAGTACGCTCAAGCGAAAAACACCGACTCCTATCTCAACAAGCTCACACGCCGTCGCCGAGAAGTTTCCGCGCCTCCTCAGCGACGTCATACAGGAAGAAAAAGTCATTATACTCGGCCGAGTACGTCTTTGCCTTCGCACCGCTGCCAGGGAGCGGTCCGTCATAGTACCGCCGCACCTCCGCCTCCATGATCTCCGGAGGCCCCATCATCCCGTTCGACAGCGTCTGCACTGTCCTCGCGCGCGGAAGGCGGAGCCGATCGTAGAATCCCAAGCGCGATGTGACCTCGGCGAGGGATCCAACGTTTTCGAAGAGCACCTGCAACGCCATGGCGTCTTCGACCGCCATCGACGCCCCCTGGGCGTGCGTGGGCAGCATGAGATGCGCAGCGTCTCCGATCACGACGGCCCTGCCGCGCGTGTAGCGCTCGAGTGGGCGTTGCCACATCTGGGTGTACACCCGGACGTCGGTGGCGCCCTGGAAGAGGACCTTGACGGCTGGGTGGAAGCCGTCGGCGTCCGCCATCATGTCCTCGATCGCCGCGGGGGCGTCCCAGCTGTCGATGTCTTGCTCCTTGGGTTTGGTCGGGTGCATCAGCGCCACGTACAGGAGCTCTCTGTTCCGGCAGGGGTACGTGGTGAGCAGGAGTCCTGGACGCCCGACGTCCGCCTTGTAGAAGGTCGTGAGGCCCGACGGTTGGTCCCGGTAGAGCTTGGCAATCGCCGCGTCTTGCAGGATCCTGTCGAAGGGCTGTAGGATGCGGTAGATCGACATGGGCGTCTTCATGGCCGGACAGGGCCGTCCGACTACCTTTGCGTTGAGCTCGCTATGGGCTCCGTCTGCGATGATGACGAGGTCCTTTTGCACTTCCTCCCCGTTGGAAAGCTTGATTGTTCCGGTGAAGACGTCGATGTCTACTACCTTGTTTCCCATGTACATTGATACAGCGGCTTGGCTCGAGGTGGCGAGCCGCTGTAGACCCGAATGCAGATCTGCACGATGGAAGAACAGCCACCTGTCGCCGTACTTCTGCTGTATATGCGTGAAGTCATCGGTCGAGTCGACCTCGAGTGTGTCGGCCTTGACACGACGCAGCTGGTGGCAGTCCACAGCTCCCGCTTCGTTGAAATCGAAGCCCCAACGAGACAAGATTCTCGTTGCGTTGGGTGCGCAGATCATGGCGGCGCCGACCTCGCTCTTGAATTTAGACTGCTCAAAAATTTGGACGGCATGGCCAGCTCGGGACAGGCCTATCGCAGCTGATAGACCAGCGATGCCGCAACCTACGATACCGACCTGCAGTCGGACAGGAGGAGAAGAGCCCATGATATGCGGTGGGTGAGAGGAAGCAAATCATGACGACTTCACGACTTGGTAAGCCTTTAAATAATTCCAACGCCAGCTGTTTTACGATTCGGACATCCGACTCATGGAATGCAGATATCGTCAATGAGGCGTTCTTCATCATTGGCCGACAAGTCCGTATGCTGTTGTACCACGTTTGCTCTTCGGGCGCCCCTTTTCTAATCCCAGTGACTAAAATAGGATACGTTTTGATCATTCCCATTGGTAATTAGATGACCAGACTATTGATGCGTAGGGTTCAAGGCTACTGAATTTGTCCTGGTTGGTTTACGAGTTACGGGATTTGAGCAGAATCGAATGCTCCGAGACGCAAAGCGGAATTTTGTCAAGATTGAACATGGTGTGAAGCTGATATATCTTTATGCAAAATCCGCCGAGAATGGCCTTTTTTCTGCATGTATGAAAGACCACATGACTTCACATTTACTCCTATTTGGCTCAAGTCGAGTGTTCCTGACTAAGTCTCCTGCTGAATCCGCCAGTGCTACCTCTTACTGCGCGCTTTCCTTTTCACCGACTCTACAAGAGTGTCGAGATCGTCGGTTGGCTTTGTCTTTCGCTTCTTAGCTGCACTGTCTTGCTGCCGACCTCCATCGAGCACATCGGGTTCATTCTTCCGCTTCTTGCGTCGCTCTTCAAGCAACTGCTTCATTCCGGGGGTAGCCTTGTATTTTGGATTCGAGGGATCGATGGCGAATTCGTGACTCTCAAAAACGGCCTTGAATCGATCGTCGCTGACGTCCATCTTGAATCCTTCTTGGAGACCACCATGATCCTCGGCTCCTTTCTTGCCTTTCTTCTTGTTTTTCTTAGACCTCTGCTTTTCTGCTCGAGCAATCTCGTTGATATCAAAATGATCAAGGTGCTCGGCAACGTCCTTTGAGTCATCCGCCATGATTCGCTCCAGTTGAGCTCTCTGTGCAGCATTCTCGGACGCTTCGGCTTCTTTCGCTTCCCGCCTTTTACGGCGCTCTTCCTTTCTTTCGAAAGATTTAGATACCTTCACGGGCTCGTCGGTGGTGAAGAAAGGGTCATCGAAACCAAGGTCTTCCTGGGGTTCAGCAGGTTCAACAGGCTCGTCAGCCGTTGCTTCGCCAGACACACCATGTCGCTTCTCCAACACTTTCTCCTTCTTGCGGGCCTTTCTTTCCCGCTCTTTGCGCTTGTACTTCTCTAACGTTGTCTCTTCTGCCTCAGGCTCCTTCTTTTCCTTTATATCGTCCATCAGTGCAGCTGAGAAGCTAATCTGCATTCCTCCAACCGGCCCTGATTTTATGAGCCGGGCCAACGGCTCGGAACTTAAGCCGAATGCTATGCGTAGCTTCTGTGCTTGTAGCTCTTTCTTCGTCAACTTTGGCTGATCATCTGCCTCTCCGCCATCGTCACCTTCTTCCTCGTCGGGGTCACCATCATCCTCGCTGTCGCTTGCCAAGTAAGCGCGCAAGTCGTTCTCTTGAATTTCCGTGCGACTGCCACTAAATGCTCGCTTGATCTCCTCCTTGCGTACCGTCTCTTCCGGGTGCATGTCCCACGTAAGCTTGACTTTGGAGTGCTGTAAAGCATCAGTCACGAATTCGGTCGGTTTGTAATCTGATGACACGGCATCGCACTCGTCTCTTGGTTCATCGTCAAATGTGACATCGTCGGGTATAAATCGTAAGTCTAGGAAATTCGACGATGATTGGTATTCCGTGCCATCTGTAGCTTCGTAGACTTTCTCGGCAGTAGCCGTATCAGAACATATCACCACAGCGTAGTAGTACCGCAATCGATCTAACTGGTAAGATCGCAGCGCGTCGCTGTCAAAGTCCTGGTCGTCTCCTTCCTGGATGATGTCTTTCTTAATTTTCTCGTCGTCCTCGTCATCCTCGTCATTTTCGCTGTCATCTTCAGAATCCGGCTCAGATTCTCCATCCTGCGAGTCGGTACCCTTCTTAAAGATATCTCTAGGGGGTCCTTCAAGCTCTTCTCGTTGCATTCGCTCCTTTCCAAATTCGCTTGGGTAGATAGATACTCGTTCAATCCGTCCCCCTTTGGGGGTAAAACTGGAGAACAGCGCCATAAGATCAGCCGACTTAATATGATCCCAGTCAAGATTGACTATTGCTATTCGTTTGGTGACCTCTCCCGTCTCGACGTCTGCCTGAGCATCGCGCAGTCTCTGCATACTCCCAGATGTGGACACCTCTACCCCCCCATCTTTCTCGTCCTCATCATCTTCTGCGTCAGAGTCCTCATCTGATTCGGAAGAGGAGAACCCACCGCCACGGGCAGGGTCGTGCTTAGCATCGGCTTTCTGAAGCTCCCGCTCGACGACGTCATCTTCGTCCACTTCAGCGTCGTCCTCATCTTCTTGGCGATAGATATTCTGCAAGGCCTTCCTTTTGCTGTCCGGCTTTAACTTCCTGCCGTACTTGTCGACCTTGGCGCTCGCGATAAAATCATCATCTTTCAGCATGCGTGAGAAACGTTTGTCGATAGTGGTCTTGTTGCGATGCTTGGAGGGGAGACGGAAGCGCGGATTTGACTCGAAATTGGCAAATCGCGAGTCACTCGCCGCGGCCGCAGAGGGGCCATCTTGTTTCATCGATTGCTTTTTCGGCATCGTGAATTAATGACTCTCGCAGAAGTAAGGGGTTGAATTACTTATCAACTGTAGCTTCACTTGGAAGGTTTCTCGCACCTAGAAATTTTACTGGATTTTTACTGGATTTTTACTGGGTCAAGAATTTAGCCGGATTTAATGGAGGCGGTGAGATGCACACCGCTTTCGACTATACAGTGCCAGTGTTGTTTAAGCTAACATACACTTGCTAGCTAGGCCTGCGCAGGTACCACCTGACTGAGCTCAGGTTACCCCTGCAGCCCTGGTACCTGGTACCACCCAGTTATGTAATACCCTAGGTGACCAGGAAGGCTCACGTTAGGTACCTTATGTATCTCATATTCTTCATACCCCCTGGATTTTCCGTCCACACAGTGCATGAAGCTCTCACGACAAGGCAAGTTTGGCGGGGGAGGGGACATAGCCTATCCGTTTCACGTTCAACAAACCCCACTGGCGTTCTTAAGCAATCATTTCAAGCAGCGTCAGATGTTATGACCCAGTAGTGCTGAATCATAGCTCTTATAGGAAAGAAGCTGATGCAAGCCAAGATGACAGGCACACATAACCTGGTTAGTTTGACCAAGTACAGCATGTAATGAGTTACCCCTCCATACTTGCCCACTTGCCTGGGCATAATAACTCCAGAGGAATCGTCTTACATGTGCTTGTATGATTCACGTAGGTACTTCATGTGTGTATGTAGGTACCTGAGCTACAAAGACTAAGACTGCCCCTTATCAGCCTAACATCGTAGACTCCTCTCTCCCATTTTTTTTTTCGGTTATACCCCTTATACATACAAGACTTGTCAGTTTCCAACACCAAGCCTCAGCTCCTATTCAACGTATTAGTGTCGGTATTAGCGTTGCTAAGATGGATCATCTCTTCCGTAAGGCGGAGAGTGCCTTTGAAGACGTGAAAGAAGCCCTAGGACATCGACATGAGGGAAATGAGAATGAGGGACATGGAGAGCATGAAGAGCTCTCTCACGGCGCTGGCGCCGGTGCCGGCCGAGTTGAGCAGCAAGCGCCTGCTTGTAACAATCGATTCCAATCCTTTGCACCCGAAACCTCTGGCGGTGTGAAGTGGTTTGTAGATGGCGCTTCATACTTTCATGCCGTGTCCATGGCGCTTGAAGGTATGATATACCTACGTAGAGTAGAACCTGATTTATCATTCCTAACCATGAATAGGGGCCCGGGAGAGTATCTACATCCTGGACTGGTGGTTGAGCCCGGAGCTCTACCTTCGTCGGCCTCCCTCTCGCAACGAGCAATACCGCCTCGACAACATGCTGCGGGCAGCTGCTGAGAGGGGTGTCCAAGTCCGAGTGATTGTGTACAAAGAGGTCACGCAGGCCCTGACCAGTAAGTTCCCCTTCGACATAGGTACACTCATATGACTGAATTCGGCTTACCTATTTATCTACAGTTGACTCTGCTGTAGGTTGTCATGTAATACTTTCTACAGCTCGTGCTAACCCGCCCTTGTTAGCACACCAAACATGCCCTGGAGGCTCTGCACCCAAATATCAGAGTGTTTAGACACCCTGATCATCTGCCTACAGATCGGTCCAAGCTCGAAACTGCCTTCGAAGGCATGTCTCTGGACAGCCTTAGGTTGAATGCTTTCAATTTGGGGCAATTCTCAGGGGACGCATTAAAGGAGCTCTATGGCTCGTTTGGCGACACCGTCTTGTACTGGGCCCACCACGAGAAGTTGTGCATCGTTGATCGACGAATTGCCTTCATGGGCGGCCTAGATATGTGTACGTTCGGAACTATGAGCCCCTGATATATGACGCTAACAAGATGTAGGCTTTGGGAGATGGGATACGAATAGTAACTCGAGCATAATCTGCCCTTCTCGATGTGTAGACTCACTAATCCACGACAGGCCACCCGATTGCCGATGCTCACCCTGGCAACCTAGACGCAATTATTTACCCTGGCCAGGATTACAACAACGCTCGAGTTTATGACTTCGAGGGTCTTGATAACTGGAACCACAACCAGCGTAAGTTTTTGACGGACTTATTGAGTGTACCATCGTTTCTAATAAGTCGTTACCTAGTGGACCGGACCAAGAGCTCGAGAATGGGTTGGTCTGATGTCGCCTTGTCCTTGAAAGGTCCAATTGTAGGCAGCCTCATCGACCACTTCATTGATCGATGGTATGTATCGACGTCCTATTCGCGTCTATCTAAATTGGCCACTAACCCGAGTCAAGGAATTTCATCTTCGAAGAAAAGTACACCAGGCAAGATGAAGGCGAATACCAAAGAATCGGCTCCGGCGGACCTACCGGGCAGCCCCGGCAGCCGCACCAGGAAGACCAAAATAATCTTCTCGGCGACTTTCAAGGTCGATTTGAACGGGGGTTTAGGCACTTCATAGGTGAGGAAAGGCAGGCCGAGGGTGATCGTGGCCGTGACCACTACGGCAACTCTGGCAATGTCAAGATTCAACTCTGCAGAAGGTGAGAGGCTAGCTACCCAAGTATTGCCCTCTTGTGATTGAACACATAAAATAACCGATTCTGTAGCTGCTGCGAATGGTCCTCGGGCCACCCAGTTGAGCACTCTATTGCCAATGCATACATCCACGCCATCGAAAATGCTGAGCATTTCGTCTACATCGAGAATCAGGTACGTATCCCTACATACGCTCCGGAACCCATCGGAGATGGACTGACATGTTCTAGTTTTTCATTACTGCAACCTCTGATGAGCAACATCCGGTGGAGAACAAGATCGGGGCCACCATTGTATCACGCATTGTTCGCGCTCATAACGAGGGCCAGGATTTCCGCGTCATCGTCTTGATACCAGCCGTTCCCGCCTTCCCCGGCGACCTGAAATCCGATGGCGCGCTCGGCACCCGCGGAATCATGGAGTTCCAGTACAATAGTATAAGCCGGGGCGGGCACAGCATTATCGAGTGCTTGCAGCAGCAAGGTGTCGACGATTGGCGGCGCTACATCGGCTTCTATAACCTACGCAACTACGACCGCATCAACATCTCGTCGACTATGGGCCAAGCGGAGCAAGAGAGTGGCGTGCCGTACGAGCAGGCCCGACGCCAGCACGACGAGGACGTCGGCGGCTACCCCTACGGTGATGCGGCCGAGTACGGCGGCCGCACCGAGGAGTACAACCGGTACCAATCGGCAACGTCCAACGTCGACGACCGCACGCTAGATACCGTGTCCAGCTGCTACATGGAAGGGGGCGACATCCGCAACGTGCCGTGGCAGGGCAGCGAGGAGGCGGAGCTCGACGCCTTCGTGTCGGAGGAGCTGTACATCCACAGCAAGCTGCTGATCGCGGACGACCGGCTGGTGATCTGCGGGTCGGCGAACCTGAACGACCGCAGCCAGCTCGGGACGCACGACTCGGAGATCGCGGTCGTGATCGAGGACCCGACCCCCGCCGAGTCGCGCATGAACGGGGAACCCTTCACGGCCTCGCGCTTCGCGACGTCGCTGCGCCGCCAGATCTGGCGCAAGGTGAGTAAATTCCCGAGTTCTTTATTTCCCTTTCCGTTACCATCTCATGAGTGCATACTGCCAAACCGGGAATTTGTGTAAACACATTGATCCGGAAACATGCATTAGGGGCTCCCCAACCACCCAAAAGCAGTAATTACTGACTCCGGATGTTGAAGCACCTCGGCCTGCTGCCGAACCAGCGCTGGGATCGGCCCACCGCCAACTGGACCCCCGTCGACCGCGACCCGCAGGAGTACGACTGGGGGTCCGCCTCGGACCGCCTGGTCGAGGACCCGCTGAGCGACGAGTTCCGGCACCTGTGGACGTCGACGGCGCGCACCAACACCGAGGTCTTCACCAAGGCGTTCCACCCCGTGCCCAACGACGCCGTGCGCACGTGGGAAGACTACGAGACCTTCTTCTCGCGCCACTTCGTCATCCCCGGCGCCGAGGAGGACGAGGACAAGGACAAGGACAAGGACAAGGAGGAGGACAGGCAGGGCAAGGTCGAGTACGGACACGTCGTGCGCGAGGAGTTCGGCGCCGGCGGCGTCGCCGAGCTCAAGGACTGGCTCGCGCGCATCCGCGGCACCCTCGTCGAGATGCCCCTCGATTTCCTCGTCGACGTCGACGATATCGCCAAGGAGGGCCTGAGTCTGAATGCCATCACCGCCACCATCTATACCTGATTGATTGATTGAGAGATAACCTCCTCACCCACCCGCCCTAGACACTACTTAGTTCATCTTGGATGATGAAAGTGTTGGGAAACTGGGAGCGTGTATGTAAGTAAGGCAAGCTTAGGATTTAGATGCCGTGTCCCGTAGTCTACAGTAGATGAACGAGTTGAATTAGACGACAACGAGTGGGGCATATGTTTCCCCTTCCTGAACAGTCCGCCACTCCTATGACATTTTTCCCTCCTCAAGCGCTGTGTATATGTCTAATTAGTCAATATCAAGCGTGGCCAATAAATAGGCATGACACCACAACAAGTCCATCCACGAGTCTTAAAACCCACAAGAATAGTCAGCTTGTGTGTGAATGCACGTTTTATTCTGCAATATGAATCGGACGTGAAGGTCTATTGAGACAGAAGCCGTGTTAGGTAGGATATTATTATAATGCATTGATCTCTGCTGCTCTCGCCGTATAAAAGGTCAGGAGTGAATAACCCGGTTCGGCCATAACCTTGAATTCCTTCGGCCCGCGTCATCCTCGTTCCCATTTGTTCCTAAGTATCCCGCCGCCACCCCGCGAGCCGTGCTAATATCAACGTTTTACCATAACCAAGGCCCGAATAAGGCGAGAATCGCCAAGACTATTGTGCGAGGACGTGTGTATCTGTGTGTAAGTGACATGTGCAAGCGGGTAAGGACAGAGTATTATACAGAAACTCCCGGCTGGATCATGATCGAATTCCAGTCAAGTTACCCATGGCTCCCAATGCCGATGCTTATACTCCTTCTACGCTCACAAAAAAAAAAAAACAAAGCACTTCAATCCTTCTTTCCATTAGCGGTACCACCAAGAAGACCCTCCTTTATTTCTTTTATAGGGAGATTGTCCTCCAAACGGAAGTGACCTCGATTTCTTCGGGTTCGTCCTCGGAACCATGATGCGCAACCTAGACCAAGCCCCGCTATGCAGCCAAAGGAAAGATACGGGTGTTCAACAAATGTGACGCGTATGTCGAAGAAGATCTTCTCAAAGCTCGAAATGGTGAGCTTCGGCTTGATAACAGGGGGAGAGGTGGTGACCTTGGAGATGGTCTCGAGGATCGATACACGCGAAGGAACGATGTAATTGCCGGTAATGGTTGTATCCCAGTAGCGTCGGTTCTAGTCCCAGTTAGCGCAGCCCAATCGGTTATAAATGCGTCGAGCTTACATCTTCATCGTTGATAACTACGCGTTCACCATCCTTGATGTCAATACCGTAGGTAGTACGAATCCATCTCTGCCAGAAAACACCATCAACCCAAGCGAAGGCGATCTCTTTGTGGTCGGACTTGTCCATGCTGATTCGAATGCTTTTTGCTGCTCGCAGTGCCCGCTGATCACCACGGTCCTCCGCCTCCTCGAGACGGAGCTGCTTTGCGTCTCGGAGATTCTGTCGCTCGAGTTGGAACAACTGGATTTGCTTATCCATCCACTCGTTCGCGGCCATTTTCATTTCGCGCTTCGCACTCACGAACGAGTCCTGGTCCTCCCTATTGAGGATTCCGAGAACAACGATCTTGCCGTCCATAATTTCGCGAGCATTTGAAGCAGTCAATTCGGGAACGATAGGGAGCCAGACAGATTTCATCCAATTTAGAACGAGATGGGTGTCGCGCATTTCTCTTGGTGTCAGTGGTGTATAGTAGGTGGGTCTTCCTTCTCGTGATACCAGTAATCTAGGCCACGTCGAGATTTTGAATCTATCATAGAGTTCAGGGTCTTTTGTCTTCACCAATTTAGCATGACCAATAAGACTCAGGGGCAACCTCTCGAGAGCCATGAAATCTTCGGTTGTAGTGGCATGGTCATAGAAGTAGACAAAAATGACATCTTCCTTCTGCTCAAGGGCGCTGAACGACTTGGCGTCAACATCTAGGACGCCTTCGCAAATATCCAAAGCCTTCTCGGCATAATGGATAAAATCGCCTAGGCCCCGGAGGCCATCGTACTCGACACGCTCGCCCCCTCTAAAGAACAAGATGGTAGGGTAGCCCCGGAGGCGAACATCCTTGCAGAGTCTCGATTCGGCATCACAGTTGACTTCACCAATGTTAAGCTTGCCCTTCATCTCTTTGGCTAGCTGCTGCCAGTTCGAAGCCATAGCTTGACAGTGATGGCACCACGGGGCATAGAATTTGATGAACCATGGCTCTTGGGTCATGGTCACCAGGCTTTGGAAGCTATCGGCCGTGAGAGGGACAGAAATCCCTTCCTTGTTGGGAGTCACTGTTGGCTTAGCTGGCTTAGTATCTTGGGCCTTTTGCGGTGGAGTAGTCTTAGTGATAGCTAGCTCGTCCGCCTTTGCATCCTTAACGGGTTCCAAATCCTCAGATGAAGCTGGCAAGGCGGTGGCGCCAGGCTCAGGAAGAACGAGTTCTTTAGGACGGGTACCAGGCTTCTCTTTCTCTAAAGCACCCTCAATCATATTCGAGATCACCGTCATATTCCTCACGCCTTCGATAGTATCGGCAACTATGCCATCCTTATAGAGCGACGTTTGAGGATATGCCAAGACGTTGTGCTTTGAGCATATATCGCCATAAGCGACACAATTCAACTGGGCAAACCTAATATCATAGTATTTCTCGAAGGAAGTCGTCGATGTCGTTGATTCCGGGTCACTTGGGGGTTTCGACGTGTAGTAGTACTCGTACAAGGTCTGATAAGTCGGAGCATATTCTTGACAGTGGTGACAGTAGGGACTAATATAATCGTTAGCTAAGTGCCGAGTCGCAGTCGAGAGTAAGTAGTTGAAAAGCGCGGCTCGAATGGCAATATTCTTCAATCTATCTTGACGACCGACTGAGAAGACAGAGAGATCTTACCTGTGATATTTCACTACTAGATATTTTGAAAGCTTTACTTCCTTATCGAAGTTGTCAGAGGTTAATTCGAGTAACGGCGGGACACTTTTGCCATTGAAATGGGTGTTTTCGCGATCTGGACTATCACTCGTGTCGGCACCAATTGCTTGCGCAGCACCCAGGGCTGCCGCGCTGAGAAACAGCGCAAAAGAGGCGAGCCTCATAGCTTGAATTCGCGATGTATAGGCCACGGATGGAAAAAAAAAAAAAAAAAAAAAAAAAAACGAGCGTATTGGGGGAGTTTCGAATCCGCGGGGAGGATAATGAATTTATCGATGCAGAGGAGCGAAGTTGTGTTGTCGGGTCGGGGTGGATTGACTAGGATCGACTAGGCGCGACTCAGCACAGGAGGCTGACAACTGAAGGGACGGTCTAAGTAGGCTGCTAGGTATTTACCTATTATTCGGAGGGGGGAGAAAGGGGGCCAGCAAGTCGCGTCACCGACTACTGCCGTACATCGGAATATAGTATGAATATATGCAATGGAAAGAACAAAACAGAGAATAAGAAAAGAAACAAAGAAAAAGCAGACGTCACTCTACAAAATGAAACGCCTGCCTCCAAGCAAGAAAATTAAAAAGAGGCTCAAGAGGCTCAAGAGGCTCAAGTTCGTCAACGGTCGCCTGTGTTGCCCTCTAGGATGGGATAATTGTCGGGAGCGATGTGAGTATGTAGGTAATCAGAAGGGGATACGAAAAATCGATTTGTCGAAACAAGACAGACGGTCTTTTTTTCCCCTAAGCAGGAAAAGGGACAGTGCATCAGAAATTAGGAGGCGCCACCTGCCACACTGTCTGGAGTAGTCAGCCTGCAAAGAACGTATTAGCCAATCACAAATAGCTAATTTTATTGGTTGATTGGGTCAATCGATCCCGTATCTATGTGCTCAGCCACAATACCCAGTACACTACCAGGTTCCGTCAGCAAAAACGTGCACAGGCCACACAAGCATTAAATACCAAAATTTTACCTAGTTTTTAAAACCACAATTATACTACCACCTTAGTAGTTATTAGATTAAAATTTTTAAGGTATAATCTTTAGTGGTTATTTTACTTATATAAAAATTTTCGTAATTTAATTCTGTTATTTTAAGTTATAATTATTTAATAATCTTTTATTAAATGTTTTTTTATTATATTACCTTTATTTATTTAAAAATATATATAATAATTAAAAAAAATATAAAAAATATTTCACCTTATATTATATAAAGTTTTTTAATTTAAATAATATATAAAATTAATTTTAATATAAAATATTAAAAATTCGGTAAATTATTTATATTAATATTAACTTATAAAATTAGAAAAATATTATATTTTAATACTATTATTTTAAAAATTAATAATAAAATGATTATAAAAGCTATTTATATAAAAATCTATGTTTAGTTTTAATTTTAATTAATAATATTATAGTTTAAATTTTAAAGATATTAAATTAACTTTAAAATAAAAAAAGTTATTAAACTTATTTCTTTAATTTTTTTCTTTATTTTTTAATATAAGCCTTTAAATAAATTAATAATAACTCGCCGAATTTTTAATATTTTAAATTAAAATTCATTTTATATATTATTTAAATCAAAGCTTTTTATATAAAATAAATTAAAATCTTTTTATAATTTTTTTTAATTTTTTTATATATTATTTTATAACTAGGGATAATATAAAAAAAAAACCTTTATAAAAAGTTTATTAAATAATTACAATTTAAAATAATATAATTAAATTGCGAGAATTTTTCTATAAATAAAATAACTATTAAAGATTATACCCTGAAATTTTCAATTTTATAACTATTAAGGTGGCGGTATAATTATAATATTTAAAAACTAGGTGAAATTATAGTATTTAAGGCTTATGTGGCCTGTGCAGCTTTTTGCTGACACAACCTGACTACAGTACCCTAAGTGTGGCTTGGCAACTCCCTAGTAGCACAGTAGACAGTCAGACAGACAGACACATGCAGTCTCAATTAAGTTGTCTGCAACGATTAAGTAGTTGACTGGGCTGCCTGGATTGACCTTCCACAACCCAACTCTACCAGATATCTTCTTAGTTTAGTTACGGTGGATCCCCTGTCAGGTCACCTGACCTGACTAGGTAATCTCCGTATATAATAGGTAGCTAGGTTGGTGGGTTACGAATGACTAACCTACGTGCCCACGGGGCAACCCACCAACTTATTTAGTGTAAACTCCATAGTGCAAGATGGGTTTCCTCCCCATCTTGTTGTAAATTCACATATGGTACCCATACTGGAGCCCTGCCTCTTGTAATAGAAGCCCAGACGTAACTAGTTTTCATAGTTATGATTATGTTGACTGAGGACTGAATTGCATTCCGTCTTTCACTGGCTTGCTGACAGCAATTCAACCCCACACCCAGCATATGTTTCGTCTAATCGCTAACCCGATCACTACATAACCAACGTCCAATCTACGGGGGACGGACTAGTTAACTCGGTGATCGAGTAATCAGACAACACGCTATAAGACAGGCCCCTTAGTATAATATTTTCTATCAGCAGTATGGGAGTTAATGATTTCCCCTCGTATGTGTACTTATCTGGCTGGCTATTCCAGTTCATAGTTGTAACAACACTGAACCCTAGATGCCAAGCAATGTCGTCACAAATTACGGACCATTAGTAGGCCGTCTGCGTCAGCTTTCTCCAGCTTTCACAATTAGGTCCCCAATAACGGCCAAACAAACGGACCCAGGAGTCTCTTGTTGTGGCCAACCTTGCCTTTGCACAGTTTTTGGACACGGGCCGAAGATTCAGACCGAAATGGAAGCATATGCTGATCTTAGGAGGGTACCTTTATAATTCCACTTAACCTGCTAATACATATCATTATATTACGCATAGGGGGGGGACTTTTAATAAAAGCACGCCATCTTTTCTCACTAGATCTATTCACGAGGCTAGGTAGGACTTCCGAATGATCACTAAGTTATGTTCCTGGTCAACCTGTTCTGGTCTACGATTCTGAGCCTTGAACTGAATGGGATGGAATCATGACCAACACCATTGCCTGGGAATATATCAGCCTCAGGCGAATATCTTCGTGTATGCCGATTCTCTAATTACTGAAATCTCTTACGCCCAATCTATCGATGTCAACTTCTGGAGGCTCTACGATGGCCCGCGCAATTCTTTATTTATGGAACAAGTTTCGAAGCTCATCATCGTGCACTTCCTTGTCTATAAGTTTCTGGACCCGAACCTCGACACACACACCTCTCGATTTGAGTGAGAGGAGTTTCGTCAGACATAAGTAAGCCTTGAAAAGCAAGTACATGGCACTCACAGACGACACGCAATGCCAGTACCGCACTCACACTTGTCCTGAATGGCTCTTGAGAGAGTGATATTGTGCCTTATCTTAATTTTCATTACTTACTCTTCCTCGAACACGCGCATGAACTCTCGTCGTACCTTGTCAAACTAGTCGAATTTCTCGTCTTTAATATAGTCAACGACACAACCGATCGATTAGCACGGTAGAGTACGTTCCCATTTATATGGAGACACCGACTGGTTGTACCTCGAGCATTCCAAGAGAAGCGTGCACACACACTCCAGGTCTAACAAGCCTGTGACATTTCACTGCTTGCCAGTTAATATGTCGCTCGCATGAAAGTTAGCAAGTTGAAGTAGGGGTCGTTGTGGAATTCTCGTTTGTTATAAATGTGTGACAATGTTCGGAGAGTGGCTTGCTTATCTAGCGCCAGATGATGTTTGAAGAAAGCTTCCATCGAGTCTCCTTATCTCTGAAATTCTTGATACAGCTTGCCAGTTGCGTGCCCGCAAGAGACTCATTTGACGACATTTGTTTCTTCTTCGATGGCCGACTCAATTATAATAGGGCCTCGACTAACAAATCCCGGCATTGGCGGCATGGCGATCAGCGATTACAGCTGAAAAACCAAAGGAAGCTTAGCACAGATTGGCAAAGAGGGCGTCCATCTTAGAGGGGAATATATCATCGATATCATCGGTCAGGTTAAAGACCTCAACCCCGCTCTTCGTATGGCGTTGCCATAGGACTTAGAGAATGGGGAAGAGAGTATGTACAGGTATTCCAACCGTCAACGGCTTTGATCCCGAATTTAGTTTGAAATAACAGTCCACCCAGTTTACAGTGGGATAGAGTGCGTGGCAAGATATATGAAACATATATCAACCACAAGAAGGTTCAATTCCAATGCATCTAGACGTTCTTCGAGTTAACTACTTAGGCGAATGGTTGTTACAATAGTAGCCCACCCAGAGAGACCAGCCCAAGCTATCATCCGACTCATTTGCTCATGCCTTGGCAACCGCCAGTTACCACTGATGCACCTGCCAGATGGCAACAGCCGTCAAACGACGGGCCATCCCGGCAGGCAAGAACGCGTGAACTACTTCAGCTGAAGCAGTCACGTCTTCGCTGGATCTGGTCCTCATTAAGTGCTGGTGGCGCCAAGCATACCTACGAATCTTCGATTCAAGTCACGTTAGGTAAAATTTTAGCTACAATTCGGACTTCCTTCAAAATACGTTCGTCGCTTGGCAGAACATGGCAGAGCCTCCATCGAAGCGACGACGCCTCAGCGATGATGCCCATGAGGACCATGTTATCAAGGATCCTGGCCAAATCCCGGCATCACTCTTGCACCCGATCAGCCCTCCAAGGAAGAAAAGGAACGGGGAACGCAAGCTGATCCCCTCACCGTTCCAGCTCACGACGATCAGAGATCTCCCGGAAACAGCTAACATTGGTGCCGTTTCTCTCCATGACCTCCTCGGAGACCCGCTTATTGCCGAATGCTGGGAGTTCAATTACTTACACGACGTGGACTTTCTCATGGGCCATTTTGACGAGGACACCAGGTCCCTAGTCAAGGTTCATATCGTACACGGCTTTTGGAAGAGGGACGATTCTACCAAAATATTACTCGAGGTAAGCTATCCCAAATTCACATTCTCATACCGAAGATACGTCTCAGCTTCAAATTATATGCTGGGGAATACAGGTGAGGTAGTATGCATTTTATTACCGCGAATGAACAGGAAGAGTGAATCCTTGAGATATTTGTTCTCATTACAAGCTAGGTTAGCACCAGGAATTCCCATTTCTTGCCGCCGTTATAAGTACTTTCTTTCGCTTCGCCGGTGTGATACACTGAATGGGCGTGGATGTAATCTTGATATGAGATTACTAGGTACTAGATGAGCTTTCGTATAGTGAAATCTTCCCTACAACGCTTCTGACTTACCTAGGATCGTCGACTGTGTCTTTCATATAGGGCATCAAAACTAACAATCGAATAGCAACAAGCATCTCAATACGACAATGTCACCCTCCACACAGCCTTCATGCCCGAGATGTTCGGCACTCACCATTCCAAAATGATTGTGCTGTTTAGACATGACGACACCGCCGAGGTCATCATACACACAGCTAACATGATATCCAAAGACTGGACGAACATGACGAACGGCGTGTGGCGCACGCCGCCGCTCCCGCGTCTGAAGAACCCGCAAGAGTCCTCGTCGCAAGCGGATCTGGAGATCGGCAGCGGGGCGAGATTCAAAGCCGATCTCCTCAGCTACTTGCGCGCCTACAACACCCGACGCGACGTCTGCAAGGCCCTGGCCTCGGAGCTCGCAAGGTACGACTTCGCCGCCGTGCGCGGGGCGCTGATTGCCAGCGTGCCCGGAAAGCACGACGTGAACGACGACCCGAGCAAGACTCGGTGGGGGTGGGCAGGCGTGAAGCACGCTCTCCGCTCCGTTCCAGTCCAGCCCGGGAAGTCGGAGGTCGTAGTGCAGATTTCCTCCATCGCGACGCTCGGCGCTACGGATGGCTGGCTCAAGCGCACCCTATTCAACGCGCTATCGTCATCATCGCCAGCCAAAGCGGATACGTCCAAACCGGACTTCAAGGTCGTATTCCCCACGCCCGACGAGATCCGGCGATCCCTCGACGGCTACGCCTCGGGCGGCTCTATACACATGAAGATCCAGTCGTCGACCCAGACGAAGCAGCTTCAGTACATGAGGCCCCTGCTTCACCACTGGGCCAACGACTCCGAGCGGGGCGTAACATGTAAGTTAAGTTGTGACAGCATTTCCCCTTGCTCGGCTATCGAGAATGTCTCTGGCAAACATCACCGTCCCGTCTCAGCCCAAGAGGGGGGAATCCGGGACGCCGGCCGCAAGCGAGCCGCGCCGCATATTAAGACGTACATCCGGTATGGCGAGAAATCCATCGACTGGGCGCTCCTGACTTCGGCGAACATATCGAAACAGGCCTGGGGCGAGGCCGCGAACGGCACGGCGCAAGTCCGGATCGCTTCCTGGGAGATTGGCGTCTTGGTGTGGCCTGAGTTGCTGTCCGATGGTGCGAAGATGGTGGGCACGTTCAGTAAGTACCATCTAGGGCTATTTCTTAACCCCCTTTACCCTGATTCATGACCTCGAAATTCCCACGTAGGGATATTCCTCAACCCTTAGACCTCGGGATAAACTTTGGGATTCCCAGTCATTCACTACACTCGCTAGAAATAGGAAATATTGACTCCGATGCTATAGTGACGGATATGCCCGCCGAAGATGACGTCGACGGTGATCAACCTCTGGTCGGCCTGAGGATCCCGTATAATCTCCCGTTACAGCGGTATGGGAATAATGAAGTTCCTTGGGTTGCCACCGCAAGCTATAACGAACCGGATTGGATGGGGCGGGTTTGGTCCGTATAGGAGTGGTGATAGAGGGTCTAAACCCCCGTTAATCTACACCATATGACCATATGAGCGCATATGATATAGGTAGCCACGCCGTAAAGGTGCTTTCGAGGGTGTTCGTCTTCGGCGAATGGAAGTTAGCCTGCATTGAGGTCCTTCAGGCCTATATCATGAGCTAATTTAATCGTTCACCATGTCGTGGCAGTCCACTTGTGTCAATGCCGGGGTCGAATATCCCAAGCGATGGCGCCTATTGACTTCGAGTTCCTCTTCTTGATCTATATAAAAGCACCGAGTCTAGATGCTACATAAGCTGCTATGAAAAGCCCCCTTACTCCCATCTGTTCAGACATTCATGCGTGCGCTCCGATGCTCTTGGTTCCCAAGATGCGATGCAGTAACGGACTTTCTATCCACTTAAGAGCGCGACACGGGCTCGGCCTCCTTGTTCGCGTCGAACCCGTACTTCTTCTTCAGCTCCTCGACCTTCTCGACGTACAGCTCCTGCGCCTTCTCCGGGGTGATCCCCTCGTCGGAACGCTTCTGCCACTCCTGGTACTTGTACTTGCCCTGCGGGGCGGGAGCGAGACCGGTTAGCGCGGGACTTCGCCAGGGGGGTTTGTTTTCTTGGGCGCTGGTGGTGGCGGTTTCGCTTGCGCAGAAGAAATGCGAAAGACGGAGCACGGACAGGTAGGGTCGAGCGTGGGAATGCTTATATGCTTACCTTCAGGTCGAACACGCCGGGCTTCTCGGCCGTGGTGATGTCCTCGCCGTTGCCTATCTTGTAAAGAGCTGGAGAGAAGACACACTTGTCGTTAGCGCACGCAGGACGCGCATAGTTAGGTAGGTAGCAACGCGATCGAGGCCGAGGGATCAGGACGAAGGAACAAGGGCATACCGTAGAGCTCTAGCAGGTCCTGGTTATCGGGCTTCGAGGTGAGCTTCCGGGAGTCCTCGACGGCCTGCTTGAAAGCTGGGCTGAGTTCAACCATGTTGGCGGATTAGGTTGGGTGAGCTTTTGGTTATGCTTTTGGTGTTTGTTTCGTGAGGTCAGAGTACACGCCTCACATCCGCGAGAGGGATATTGTGTTTATATAAATGACAACTTTCTAAACAAGAAAAGGTCAGCTGGTTCTTGTAAGTTGTTGTTGGGAACGGACATCGGCGGGGTTCTTTAGCGACATCGTCAAGATGTTCGTTGGGTGTGCGGGGTAGGATCTGGCTTTCGTGATTGGCTGGATCTGGCCCAGGAGCCCACTTAGAGATTCGGTTTTCAAGGTTCTCTCAAATGTGTACCGGATAATTTACCTTAGGTAATCAGTAGAGCTTTCGGCATACCTTGATGTCGCTTATCTAATACTTAAGTAGATAAACATCCTCAAACATCCTCAGGCGGTTTCATCTTAAAGCTTCGCTTATGAAGGAAGCTTCATTCATATGATAATTGGTACCTTAGGTAAGAGGCCAACCTCCCGGTATGGTACGTACCTGGATTAGAGAAGGTCGGCAGCCAAACCCAGAAGTGTCCGAGATATTTATGTATGAGTCAAGAATCTCGTATATTTATATAAATGTCCTTAATTTTCGACTAACTGCTTGTTTTGCCACGATGGCCGCGCCGAAGAGAGCACCCCACTGCAAAGCCTTCACCAAGTTATGCGAGTCATGGAGATTCTTAGACTATAATACTGGTGAGGTTGCTTGATATACAGGATGAAATACTCGACACGACATTACCCAGAGGTTGAGATTCTCGAGGCGATTCTTAAGCAAATTTATAGCTCCTTGAGATCTATACAGCCTCTCATATCCGTTGAAATTGTACCGTCTCGGACAGAAGCAAAGAATCCCTTGAAAATCGCCGAAGGCTGTATTGAACTGACTAAGTCTCAGAGTCGCTAAACTAAAGATCGCAAAATATCCTATGTTCGTATCTTGGCTGAGGCGATAGATACTATTCGCAAGAGCGTTTAGGGGTGTATTCTTTGGCCCGTCATACTTCATCATATTTCGACCCCCTGGTTTCATGGTAATGGAATATTCCGAGTAGTACATCCTAGGATAATGCTTCTTCCCAAATACCCATATATGTAGGGCTGATTGGATACCGGCATCCTGGGCACGACTGTTGTGCTCTCGTATTATATCCACGCGGACGCGAGTCAGAGATGGATCGGTCCCGCCGATTCACCGGATATTAAGAAAGGGAAATTAATGGACGAGAAGCGCATATAATGTTTACAAACGACTCGAAAGAGAATGCTAATCTGTTGGTTCCCTATCGTTTTAAGGATGAAGTAGGAAGTTGTAATTAAATGGACCAATAAAAAAAGGCATGGTAATATGTGGTTTACTTGGCAGAGGCTTATCCCGACGTCGCCTCGGGACCGAGATTGCCTCTAGATTGGATCTGAAGAACCAGCTGAAAGATGAACTGGCTCACTCCGCTGTTACGGTTGAGTTTGTTTGATAGTTAGTATCTTGAGCTGCTGACAATATAATATCAAAATTTGAGACTCTTTTCAAGCAGATATAGCACATATTAGCAAGGAAGAAGTATACATACGATCTACCAACAAGAGGCTCATCGTGCCAGCGGAGTTGATGGTGCAGGCATAATAAGCGATAAGATAATTCATACCTGTGGCTCTTAGGAATCAAGCAAGTAGTAAAACATCTATTTACGTTTTGTCTGTCCTTTATTTATTCCTAGCGACGGAGCACGTGGGGGACTTCCGGCTCGAACGGACCCCGGATGGTGGAGAGGAACAGGAAACCAGGGGTTGTTGTCTGCCACGCCCGCGACACACAAATATGGATCATGGCGTATAACGATCTAGAATTGCGAAATGTAGTTTGTTTGTTTCTGTCTTTTTCTTCTGCGTTTCAAATGCATTTCTAAGCTTTAACTGTAGGCTTAATAATAAAGGTCCACTTGTCCCTCGGCTAGGAGCTACAGTAATCGCATAATTCTGTTCGACCTATGTTACAAATTACATTAGGGAGGAAGGCTGTTGCTTAATAATTGCATCAGGAGACGGAACCGAACAAGCATCCGCCAAGCCAAACCACTCAGCCCGATTTTTTGTTAGACTACGACACCAGTGGGGCTCCGTCCGAGGCGTGAAGTGTGTTCCATGCCTGTAACTTACGTCCATATGTACATACTTGTCATGTTGGGCAGTCGTTAGGAAGTCTGATGCAGCAGTCACTGCCTTGGGTATGTGGGACATCAGGCATGTACAACTTGACGTACTTGAAAGTACCTATGGAAGGGTACCTACGTTCCTTTCGGGTGCGGCAGAGCACGTACTACGTACACTACCTGCCTACCTAAGGTATATAATATCAATGATATCCATCCGTGGACCCGAGGTCCATGAATACATTCTTCCATTCCTCATGCTTCATACGGGATTTCATAATATAGTCATCATTATTACATATACAGCCCGCCTTACATATGTATACGTCGATGAACTACTAGGTAGCCAGCTAACCCAACCCTGCCCATAAACGCACAACCTAGCTACCAGGCTACCTACCTGCTCCCGACAGCAGCAACCGGACTTCGCCAACAGTAGCAAAAATGACCAAGACAATCGTCATCCTCGGCGGCGCCTTCGCCGGCCTGCAGGTCGCACACAGGCTTCTGAAATACACGAAGCCTAATGTCAAGGACCTCAAAGTTATTCTCGTCTCCAAGGTAAGAAAACATCCCTCTACGATCAAACGACACGGTAGTAAAGCAGACGAGAGAGGTGCTATAACTGGATATAATCGCTGTATCCAGGACACCAGACTTTGATAAATGCCAAGACCTCAACAAACCCGGAATTACCAAGTGTATATATCTACATGAATATCGAAACTGACCCCCCATCGCAGAACAGCCATTTCTTCTGGAACCTGGCCTCGGTGCGCGCGGTCGTGCCGGGGGCGCTGAAGGAGGAACAGTACAGCGCGCCGATCGCCGAGGGGTTCGCCAAGTACGCGGCGGAGGCCTTCGAGTTCGTGGTAGGCAGCGCCGAGGGCGTCGACACGGACGCCAAGACGGTGCAGGTGGCGATAGGGCGCGCGGAGCGCGTGCTCCACTACGACCACCTAGTCCTAGCGACGGGGTCGCGGGCGCTCAACGAGACCGTGCCGTGGAAGAGCAGCGGGACGCACGAGGAGATCGCGGCGCTAGTGTCGAACATCCAGGAGCGCGTGCGGACGGCGCGGCACATCGTGGTGGCGGGGGCGGGGCCGACGGGGGTCGAGACGGCGGCGGAGCTGGCGTTCGCGTTCGGCGACGAGAAGGAGGTCGTGCTGCTGTCGGGCGGGCGCGAGGTGCTGAACGGCGACGCGCTGGCGTCGGCGGCGGCGCACGAGCTCGCGCGCCTCGGCGTCAAGGTGCGCGTCGGCGCCCAGGTCGTCGCCGCCAACGAGCGCCCCGGCGACGACGGCCGCACCGACGTCGCGCTCAGGGGCGGCGAGACCATCACCACCGACCTCTACCTCCCCACCATGGGCACCGTCCCCAACACAGAGTACCTGCCCCACACCATGCTGGCCGACAACGGCTACGTCGAAGTCGACGAGTTCTACCGCGTCAACGGCGTCCAGGATGTCTGGGCCGCGGGTGATATCGTGCAGAAGGGGCGCAGCAGTTTTGTGACTTCGCAGAAGCAGGTGAGTCTACCGCCTGGCTATCTTTCTCCTCTTCTCTCTTGTTGCTCGTCCGGGAGAAACCTGGCTTTCTCTCGGTTAAGAACCCACATGCATAAACTAACATTGCGTGACAAAAATCTAGGCTGCCGGCGTCGCCAAGAACATCGACCTCGTCCTCAAGGGCAAGGCGCCCGTCGTCGTCAAGCTCCTGCCCTTCGACGTGCTGATGGTGTCGACGGGTCGGAGCCGGGGCGTGGGCCGCATGGGCTCCCTCAAGGTCTTCTCCTATATGGTATACCTGATCAAGGGCAAGACCCTCGGGGTCCAGCAGCTGCCCGGCTACGTCGACGGCAGTGCCTTTTAGGGGCACATTCCATGGTTGATCAGTGAAGTTGGGAAGGAGCAATCAACGAAACATCGCCCTACATATAGAGGGTGGTATAGAGCAACAGGGTTTCGGGTTCCGGTTTAATTCTTGCATTGGGGGTTTACCTTGGTGTCAACACGACGCGGTGGGCCAGACGTGTTGGACGGTATGGTCACCGGTGGGCGAGGAGAGGATTGTTAATACTCCGTGATACCCCTGTTCCTTAATAAAATGAATCCAGTCGATAGTGTTAGAATAATATGTATTGTACCCAGTACCTTCCACATTCATTAAAATCTGCCGTATAGTAAGCTCCTCGCCACCAGCATCGTTGAAGCAAGTGAGCGAGCAAGCCTTGAATTAGGCTCGCTGTTCTAAACGCCAGACACGGTCATGGCATATTTGGATGATTCGAAAACATGGAATGTTATTACACTTATCTCGCTCTCGATCGATCTTGAATAAGACAACCGCCAACCACCAACCTCATCTCCTCGCCTTCTCGTCATCGAGCTCCCTCCTCAACTGCTCCAGCACCTGCATCCGCGACGTGAGATGCGTCTCCAGCCCATCAACCTGCTCCTTGACCGTCTGCAAATCATCCGAGACGCCCCGGAGGCTACTCCCCGTCTTGGCCCTGCCGGAGCCCTCCTCGAGCTCGCGCAGCTCCTTGCGCTTGTAGTCGAGCAGCTGCTCGAGCTCGCGCTTGACGAGGGCGGGCTTGGTGTCGCGCCTGCCGCCAGTGCGGCGGTTGGCCTCGGCCTCGACCTTGTCGATCTTGGCCTCGAGGTCCTGCAGCTGCTTCTTGAGACGGACCTCCTCCCAGTCCTCCGTCTTGGCCGTGCTGAAGTCCGTCCCCGCCGTCTTGAACCCGCTGCGCCCCAGCCGCGTCAGGTACTGGTCCCCGAACTTGGCCTTGCGGCCCGTGCTCGTCGTCTCGTCCGCCTTGGCCGCCCACCGCGACGCCGCCGACGCGTTCCGCTGGCTGTCCAACTGGTAGTCGATCTGGTTGCGCTCGAACGAGGAGCGCAGGGATGCCGGCACCGTGCGCGGGATCCGGTACCCCTCGTGCCGGTTGTTGAGGATGTGCAGGAAGGCGAGGCATGCGTCCTTGTTGATCGACGACGACGCGGATGGGTTGATCAGGTTCCACGCTGACCGGATATCGGTATCGGGCACGTCGAGTGATTCGTAGAGGTCTTCAAGGGCGCCGACTGTCACGTTTTGCGGTTAGCGGTGGAGTACTTGCGCGGGAAGCCAAGTAACAGCATGAGCTCACAAGATATTTCTCCTCGCATATCCCTATTCTCTTGATATATTTGTTCGTACTTTGCCTTATCTTGCGGAGTCATATACCAGTCGAATCCGTCCTTCAGGCCCGGCGAGTCTGGATCGTCCTCCACACGCTCGAACTGCACTTGCTTGCCCGTCAGGGCTCGGCCGGCCTGCACAAGATGGGCTTTCGATTCGGGCACGAGCCAGTCTGGTAGCGTTTTGGGGACTTCGGCGTATTCCTGGTTGTTGGTTAGATGTGCGTAGGTCGGAGCAGGACGGGGAGAGCTAGGGGTTGCTCGCCACTCACCCCGTTGACTATATCGAAGATAATGCGCATGGCGACGCAGAACTCCTCGAAATCGAGGTTGCCGTCATTATCGACATCGGCAACATCCCATACCTGCTCGAGCTGGTCATCGCGCAGCCCGCTGTTCTTCAGCAATGGTGCGGCTTGCTCGCCCGTCAGGAATTTGCCGCCGTTAGTCCGCGTAGAGAAGATGTTCCAGTAGGTGTCGATCTCCTGAGCCTCGATGCGAGGTGCCATCTTGAGGCAGCGTAGTTGTTATAGAGCAGGTACACGGCGGGGTGCACAGCGTGAGTATATCTGTGGCAAGCCGATTGCTTCGTCGATAATATATGCAAGGTAAACGAGGGTGTCTACTGAACTGCCGACTTCACTGCGGCTCATACGTAAGTAACTGTTCGAATGTAATGTGAATGTATGTTCTGATTGGGGGAACATTGGAAGCTTGGACCTGAAGCTAACAGGCTACCTAGGTAGTCAGCCAATCCCCGGGATCGTGCGTCAGTGGGTTGTGGCTTAAAAGCACAGTATGACTCACCCAACTAATAACACTGTATGTGTCTCCTGAGCTCAATGTCACCACCAACTGTAGACGGAATAATACATGCACCTACATAACAACCTAGCTGCCTAGGTACGATCCAACGTGTACTACCACTATTACCACAACCGGTAACACGTGTGCGACGGTTTCTCTAGCCTTTTTGCTCAACTCTCGATAATACGATATTCAATGCCGGCTGTTAGATATGTAATTAATATATTCAACTATTAAGGTACCTGGTAGGTATCGTCTTCGTGGATTTCATATCCACTCTACTTATATGGCTCTTTTGAGCTTTGGCGCATATGAATCTACACGTACACCAAGAAACATGACACAGATCTTGAAGCTCTAAACAGAACTCAACCCAGCAGCTCGAAGAGTCCGGTCAAGAAGACTGGCGGACTTCAAGACTGACTTGGAAGTGGCCAAGAACTCTGTGTCATTCTTCGCAAAGTTCGAGTGTAAACGAGCCGTATTTGTGTATGTCCGGGTAGTTGAACTTGGCCACGAAACCGGCATCTTTGGCCAAGAATTTGACTTCCCCCATCCATCTGCTAACTGTGGGACTGGCTTCAATCTCTCCCTTGCTTACAGTGATGATTTGCGCGACGCTTTACTCTTTAACTGTACCAACCATCTTCCAATAGGCAATATACTCCAGGGCCTTGTTCTCAAGTGTTCCTTTGATAAATACATTTTTCGGCAAACTCTTCTTATCAGACTTAGTATATAAGTAACTATTGATCCCCTGTGCTCGCTTAGACAACGATAACTGGACTCGCGGCTCTTTCGCAAGATCCTCGGGGTTTCTATAAGCTTTGGTATCGTTAGGCCGCCTATAATGCTCGATCACTTTCTTCAGGGGGTTGGTATTCGAGTTGGCTATTTCGACGATCCGGCAGATTCTGAAAATTGTCTGGATAGGGGCTAGGTGCGTATTGACAGCCCAGTGTACTGGCCAAGAAAACGTGTTTCCTTAGATAACGTGGCGGCACGCAGGCCAATGAATCTGATGCCAATTGGGGCCATACTTGAAGATGATCAAGTAAATATCGCTCGGAATGTCTTTAGTATTCAACAAATTCGTCGGGAGAGTCTCGTAGATTGACGGATGTTATAGCTTAACGTTGGTTTGTACTCTTATTTGTGTATTTTTATCAGCTCATGCATGGGCTCTGGAGAGCACCAATGGCAGCGTCAGACTTACAATCCCTAAACATCTCAATCATTCCGTAGATCTCTTGTAATGGACGACTCTCAAGTGTTAATTACTACAGTCATAACTGTGTAATTAGCTACAGGGCTGGTAGAATAGTATATATCATCTTCTCAGAGCTTTTTAGCATTCTAGACACCCTATTTTACGCCATAACATCAAGCTGCCTCTATTAGCAATGGAAGAATTGGCTTGGAACTCTGCTGATCTTGGAAAAAGTGCCCGCTTGAACTCTGGCATCAACCTGATGGCCTAAGTGCGGCCGCCGCCTTGAATTAACTTATCTGGGACAAGCTGGTGTGGCTATAAATCCTACGCATTTGATATTTACTTTGTAGGCATACTATTTGCTGTCAACTCTGTGCAACCCGAAGTGGTCGGATAACAGTGTGTCAAGGATATCCCTTCATCGTGCCTAGGTTGTCCGTCGTCTATGCCAGGACAACATGCCGGTCCCGTACAAGATGTCATGCTCTCGAGATGTAGCCTTGAAAGTATTTGCTCCAGGTACGCCGACTGGGGCTTACGACGTGACAATGTTGGTATAGTAGTACGCTCATCATCCTATATACGTCAGACCTTATCGCTTCGCCCAAGAAGGTCTATTATTATAGCAGGACCGAAAGCGCTCCTGCAGATATGCCGTCGTGTTGAAATTGCAGGCTCTTAGTTTCGTCTTGCTGTGAAATCCCGCAAGGCCAGAGAAGGGTCAAGAGAGTATCCTTAACCCGGGCCAAATAGATACCTAGGCAATCAGAACACCAGGGGCTTGAGTAGCATGGTCGAGTGCGTTGATCGAGGTAAATATCCATCTTCGGAATTATTTTTGCGTGGTGGAACATCGAAGGATGAGAAATACCTAACCTAGATACTCAAGTTAGAGAGATCGTAAACCATCACATGATGCTTGCTCAAGGTGGGAAGCTCGCGCCGTTCATCTACTCAGGCTGTGTCCTAGAGGATACGCTACCAGATAATTCGTGGTGAATGTGATGTATCAATGCCTTCCTCAGCCATTAGAAAATTGTACTAGCTCGATACATATTTACCACTCCCTAAAATCCAGCGGCAGTTAGTTTACCTGGGACATCATTCATACAAAGCGTCAACGCCTCCATCGTTTAGTACAAAATACTGCCGGCATATTTGGATCGGGGAAAACCCAGCTCTCAAGATACTACTCAGGCATTGACGATACGTATCCTTGAAGCGCAGGTCGGTCTTCGATTTTATCGAGCCCAACAATGCCCCCCTAGTGCTTGACACCAGCTCCTATGACTCTATAGATCCTAAAGACCACCACCGCAATCTTGGTAACAGTATTTATTCTTTGCATCCATATCAAACAACTCTACAAAATGATCTGGTCACAAAGCTGCATCTCCCCAGCAGCGACTGACCCGACTTCCTTCAGCACATAAACGCCAACCGCCGGACTAGGCCACTCGACGGCGTGTTATTAGAGGCAATCCAACTGTAGCCTGCCAGCATCCATTCCACATCCAAAACCACCGACCGGAGCCCCCGAACCAAGCGATTCTCCGTGTATCCAACCGCTTGCTCACTCACTGTCCGCCACCGTAGAATAGCCTGCCTCCTGTGTGTCATCGTGCCGATCCTCAACGTCTACATCGGCTTCGGGGAGAACCCGCTGGTGTGCGCGCGCGCGACCTAAGGCACCGGGAGGTAACGGAGAGTCAAGCTGTCTAATATATGCCGCGGTTCGTACACGCACTCTTAGGGCACGGAGCAGGCTCTTGAGATTGGATATCTGTGGCGCCTTGGTGAGTCGAAGCGTGTCGGTGGAATCGCCTGGATGAGGTTGGGGTACTTGAGGGAGTGATTTCTTTGCTAGATCGTCAGTGATAAGGCCGCGTAGATAGTCGGTTGGGTAATAGGTAGGGTTGTCCGCAGAACTTCGAGATTTCTCATCAGGGAGTCTTCACGGCTGGGGGTGGGATGGAGGTGGGAGTATTGTCCCGAGTATCTACTCATTCGAAAACGCCTACGCTGACTCGGCTACTCCTAAGTTTTATCTCTAGGCATGGACGCCTAATCACAAGAGCAGATCACGAATTGGCAAAGGGAGATTATGTCAGTGGGTGTATTGTCTGCAAGTACCTCTTCTAGCAAACCGCAAAACGCAATATGTGGAAAGAGAACTAATCACGGTGAAGCCCTCCTATCCTCATCTCTTCAGGTTGTGGACCTTCCAACTCCAGGGGGTATTACAATAATCGTTTTGCCAACCAAATCCACAAAAGGGCAATGACGGAAGGGGGTGGGGGAAAACAAACGAAGAAACAAACAAGCCCGATCTGCAGCTGCAGAGTAGGCCATTGAATAATCGAACACAGAAAGAAAGAGAGAAAGAAATGAAGGAAGGTGCAAAATCACGGGAATGGTGTGTGTATTGTGCAAATCGTCCGGGAGGGTTTAAGAAGTCTTCTGTGCGCTCTGTGAGGACTTCGGGACCGGGTTTGTTGCCATCGCCATTAGGAACCTGAACATTACCATCCGAAAAATCAAAACGCCGTTGCCGAAGGGGAGATTCTATCTCTGCGAGAAGAAGTTGTCCTCCGATACATCCATACAAGTGTGTGACTTCCACTATCCCCCAATTGTCTCTACGACCGAGGGTGGAAATGATTCCAAAGGTACATATCTCAATATTACGCATCATCTCATGCTCTCCCTGAGTAGAAGACTGTGTGCGTTGAATCAAATTGTGATCTTCGTGAAATAACCTGCGGCGAATGCCGTAGTCGAAAAACTCATGCGTCGTGGGTTGCCGTGATGTGTGCGTCTTGGTGCCCAAATGACAGCAACAAAGAAAACGACTCGACTGTAATGTGCTCAACTCACTATCTGGGATGGACTGAGAACAACTATTGATTTTTGTGGTATTTAGGTAGACTTGGGATTCGTCTGGGACACTGACTCAATTGCCACCCTTCTCGGACCTGCGAGGACGGCTGCTCCTGGTTGAGCCTGATCCTGATGCACGCTCATCGGCGACCGATTCAGAACGCCGGATCGAGGACTTTTGAGGCTCAGGCGGAGTTATTAACTGGTGAAAACGGCTTCTTGTAGCAGGGTTGGCCTGGGACGCTGTGTCTTGAGTCGGCAATCCACCGCTAACGGAAGACGAAAGGGATCCCGTTGGTGGCTCCTCATCAACAAGGTCTATGATTTCTGGCTCCCGAGCCGAAGCTGGAGCCTGACGAGGTGTCGTTCTCTGCTTTTTGGCGCCATTCGCAGTGGCGGTGGATGATTCTTGCGGTCTCGCCCGGTTCCTGCTAAAGGTGACACCATCAGGTGGACCGGGAAGCATTTCTATGTCTGAATCCGAGGAGGGTGATGGTGGAGCTTGACGTTGGTACCGAGGCATCCTCGGCACGTAAGGGGTACCCTTAGCTCTCGGCGGCCTTATGAAAACGGAGGCTGCATTAGGTGGACCAGGAAGTATTTCCATGTCATAGAAATTAGTTAGACCCTCCACAAAATCATCCTCATCTACAGGTTCCTCAGGGTCACCATCCTTGTCTGCAGGTTTCTCAGGGTCATTATCCTTGCCTGCAGGTTCCTCAGGGTCATCATCCTCGTCTGAAAACCCCGAAAGCTCTGAAAGACTTGAAGAGTCGTCATCTTCGTCTGACAGCTCTTCGGGATTATATGCAACAAGACCGATCTTCTCATACTGTGTATTTTTGGCAGGGCGGCGTCGACCGCGACCCAGCTTCTCACTAGGATCTGTGTTATCTTTCGCGTCGATTTCGATTTGCTTTAGCATGCGGTTTTTCTTCTGTTCCGGCAAACGTTGAGGCTGCGTCTCCCGGTCCTTCTCCTCCTGTTCTTCACGGCGAAGAACCTCTTTATACGGTCTAAGATATTCCTTGGCTTCTCGAAGAGGCGAGGCGATATTTTCCTTGTGGGCAGGCTTTAGGACCACAGACGTCTTGTTTGCCGGAGTTTCTTTATCTAGGTCTATAGGATGCGAGGGGGAGTAGCCCATGCTATACGGACTACCACCCGGGGATTCGCTGACAGCTGGAATGGGTGGTTGGGCCATGTTATTGAACAGGTGATACATCCCATTCTCGCCGAAGATATCCACCATACGATCATCTACAAAGAGACATTGATGGATTCCCTTCTCCATAAGGCGCGGAAGCAGTTGACCATTATGAAAGATAGCCATAGGCTCAGTAAAGGTCATGCGGAGGAGGTTGTGGCTGGGTAGTCCCTCGTTTC
Source organism: Xylariaceae sp. FL0662B (assembly GCA_022376535.1). NCBI lineage: Eukaryota > Fungi > Ascomycota > Sordariomycetes > Xylariales > Xylariaceae > Xylariaceae sp. FL0662B. The sequence continues at coordinate 164,991 of JAJJKD010000037.1, read as the reverse complement.
TGTATTGCGGTATGAGATGACTATCATCAGGCATTATGCAAGTATAGACTTCTCTCTTGCCTACGGGAGCGCTGTTAGGCTCGTTCGCAGACTCACTGCGCTCCTCATCAGGGTCAAAAGACATAGCCTCACCCGTTGGGGTGACGATCTGACCACCTGGTGGAAGGGCAAATGAGAACAAGGCACGGTATCCGTCTCGAGCCAAGTTTTGCAATTCCATGATCTTAGCCTTATGCGAGGGACCTACAGGTGCATTATGGCCGTGAAATGCTGCTCTGAGACGCGACGGAGCAATTGTGGGACCTAGTACCTTTGGCATCACTCTCGCAGCCTGAGCCACCTCTTCATCATGACGTGCCAGCTCTGTAATTTGGCGCTCACGGCGCTGATCGGGGTCTTCCATCCCAAAGCTGCCTGAGATGCTGCCAGTGAACGCATGCTGGACGGCTTCGAGGGTTCCCCGTTGTACCGGTTGAGGGCTGAGAGGACCGGGAATAGGGGGGTTAGAAGCATCGGGCCCACCTGTGAATGACTGGTTGGCGGGATACGTCGTTTGCGTTGGATGGCCAGGAACCGGTTTCTGCTTCTGTAGTAGTGAGGAAACAGTAGACTGATTGGCCTGGACCAGGGTACCCTCAATGGGCCACAGGTTATCTAGTTGCATCTTTTCCATTGTAGGGGAACTCACGAAAGCATTTTCGAAGAAGCTCTGTCCTGAGCTGTGATGATTCTTGCTGCCTTCCGTGTACAAGATGCTTAACGGTGTCTCGTTCTGTTGTGGCTGTACATTTTCCGGCTGTACATTTCCTGGCTGTACATTATCTGCTTGCACATTTCTTGACAGTACGTTCTGTGGATGCACATTTTCTGACTGCACATTTTCTGGTGTCTTAGGTGCGTTAGTGCAAACAAGGAACTCTTTCGCGTTGGGTATTGTGAAATCATCGCCTTCAGGGTAGCGGACCACAAATCTACCACCAGTGGATATTTGCTTATGAGCCGCATGCGGGCCGAGTATAATGGCTCCAGCAGGTAGTCGGAAGCAGTGGATGCGCAGTTTAAGGCCGTTTGAGGTGACAGATGGATCAGCAGTTTGGAAGGCAATCACCGTGGATTCCTCATCAATAACGACGACATTATCGTTACAGACCACGGGGAAGTTGAAGCAGGATATTTTTAGTTGTGTAGGGTCGAAGTCAGAGTCGTCGATGTGCAAGGGCCAAGCAGTCCAGCGGTGGCTCCAGGCTGTCACTGGCTCTACATATTGGTTCAGTCCGAGAAACTTGAGGAACTCACATGCGTATGCAATCGACCCGTGATTGACTAGGATTGGACCGAGTTTGTCTGGTGCTCCTTGAACTGGATCCCGCCGTAGGAGGCTTTGGCGCCATTCTTCAGCTTGCATTCTCTCTCGGTGATACCTGCGGAGAAACTTTTGAACCTCAGCAGGTTCCAAGGAAAGCAGAACGCAGGCGGCCTGGAAGGACTTATAATCTTGGCTAATCTCTCTGAGGACTATTACTTGAGCAACAAAGTCAACTTTGGTCCAGTCGAGGTAAGGGTGATATTTTCCGTAACGCGGAGATTGAGGTTGATGTGTTGAGCTGCCTTTCGATCCTATTGCAATTTCTGGGTGGGAATTTTGAAGCGTCATGTCATGTCCAAAAGCTTCCGAAATGTCAGGAAGTCTGACTACAAGGGCCCGCGGCGAAACTGTAGCGCCTAATATAAAGTTAGTGATGCTACCCGGAATCTGTAATGGAATCAATTCGGTCGAGTGAAAACTGAGACGTGAACTTTTTACCCTCATGGATTACTTGGATCCAAGAGTAAATTAGACTCGTCAGAATTTGATGCTCCATTAGCACTTTTAGGGGTGTCGAACCAGCCGAACAAATAACCCCGATGCGGCGACGTGGCCGTTAGGAACATGGGGCTCAATGAACAGGTTGATGATAGGTATGTGAACAGGTCCACAAAGACGAAGATCTTTCACATGAAGTGAACGGTAGTGGGTAGAATAAGGGAAGAACGGTAGGGTGAAAGGAAAATGAAAGGATGACTTACCATCCGCATGTGGTTGATCGTTAGCATCTCTGTCATTGCTATTGCTGTCGCCTTCGGGGGGACCATGGTCATCAACCCTATTGAGACTATCAAGACTTGACAGCAATAGGTCAAAGTCGACCATATTGTCGTTTTGGGAAGTGGCATTGTGACTTGTAGTGTTGTCGGTCTCCCTAAGCAGGTCGGCGATATGGTCGTCAAAACGCTCCTGACCTTCATTCCAGAGCCTCATCCACTGATTGATATCCGGATCGTCATCAAAATTGTCCACTCCAGCAATCGCGTAGTAGTTAGGGATGTCATTGCCCGAGCCTTGGCCTGAATGTTCAGCGTCCAACTCAGCAAGGTGACGTTCGTCTTCAGCAGTGAGTGGAGCGCCGTTGTAAAGACGCCAGCAGGTATCGACATCCATCCTTCTCCAGTCCAAGTGTCCATATCTATCTGGTGTTACGGTTGCAAACTCGGGAGGGGCAGGTCGATCATTGGAATCTGACATGAGCGGTTCACGATTGCTAACTCCGGTCGCGGCAGCATTGTTGCTGTTTGTGGAGGAGCCTGCCTGATCGCCGACGTCCTCAGGGGGAGGTATAATGCTTGACGTCGGACTCATCATTTAGGCGTGAATTGCTCGTGATATGGGACGACGACAGCACGGGAACGGTTTAATATAAAGTGGCTACCATATCGGCATGAATTGAAGGTTAAAGCCAATTATATTAGGAAATCGGAAAAATAATAGAGGGAAAATAAAATCGCCAACCAGACTTGAATAGTTACCGATTGGCAAGCTGGGTTGGGTTTCGGAAATGGTTGAACTGATTTAAAATAGGCAGTCGTCGTGAATAAGGGTGGTGAATATTTCAGGTTTGTAGAATCAGAGGTACGTTGATACAAGAAGTGGTCTTGGCATGGAAAAAGAACAACAACCATCAGTCACATCTCTAGGTACTTGAAGACTTATAATGCCTGGGTCTTTCCTGTTTATGTAGAGACAGGTATATAGTATGCCTAAGGTATCAACTGGTATCGTCTGGAAATTAGTCATTGTTAACATACGAGACCCTGGAAGTGACATCAAAGGATAATCTCTATTGTTAATGAACACTACCTGTCTGATAGAGGTATGGTGTGAGTATATTTGATCATAATTATGTTAGGTCCCTGTAGCAACCTCGGAGTCATAGTACACTACATTGGTACGCATAGGGACCTCATTGTGAGTGAGTGAATGCAACTATTATACCAGCACTGACCATGTATTGTCTCCAATCCATATTGTCTCCAGCCCAATGGATTTTCTATTTATACCTTACTAGATTCTGTCTATTTGTCGTCGGCTTTCTCCTTTTTTATTTCCTTCCCTGAATCCAGTTATATCACCAATCATGTCTGGTCCTACTGGATATGCTGCGGGCGGTGCAGCTGCACCTTCGACAAACGATCCCGAGGAAGAAATCGAAAGGTATAGCCTGAACGCACAGCTTTCACCCGTACCTCACCGAGTTCATACTAATTCTAACGTCACATGCAATGCTAGCCCTGTCACCTTTCTTCGGTTCCTACACCAGGCGCCTCATCAAAGTCTAGGTGAATATAATTGGGAAGGTAGAGATGGTTGGGAAATGTATATATGGGATATACCCCCGGTGGATACCGAAGCTGCTCAAGAACCGGAATACGATCAACCGGAATACGATGAACTGGAAGGCGATGAGCCGCAGCAAGATATCGACGAGGACAGTAGTGTTGAGGAGACTATTACAAGGTACAGTCTATACCTACCCACATTTCACTCGCATCTGACTGAGTTTGTGTTAATCCTAACGTCGTCCTGTGCAGTCCTAGCCTAACCAGCTTCCCCCAGTTTTCACGCCTGCCTCAGGAGATCCAGGACAAAATTTGGGAAGAGGCTTTATACGCAACGGAGCGCCGAGTCATCAACGCTAGAGGCAAGATCAAGGACCACATTTTGGGCGGAGAAGTTGCCATCAACGCCCCGTTGCCGTCCTTATTTCTTGTCAGCAAAGATTGCTACGACTTCGTTAGGAAGTTCTACAAGCGAGTGCCAGTCAAGCCATTTGATACCGGAGAATTATGCCCGGTGTCCAAGCCCGGCATTCCCTATTGCATAGATCTTGACCTGGTAGTAATTTGGTATACGCAATAGACACTGAATAATATATACCGCGCTTGAGGCTCTGAGTACCATTAAAAGAAGGACATGAAGGCCGATGTTATGTTGTTTCATTATCTACCTATAGTTGGACAAAGTCATCTGTGATGTGTAAAAGTGGTGAGGAAGGTAAGTCTAGGGGGTCACGTGTAGCGTTCGAGGTTATCTAGAGAATCATAGATGGAAGGCAAGTGCCTCCTTCTCTGATGTCGTTAAATCTTTGTAATAAATTATGTAATAAATTTCCTTTCTTGATTTTATAATATGATATATGCTACGGGGCACGGGCCACACCCTGTGGTACGTATCGCCTTATTCCCCTATTATGGAAGTAATAGAGTACGGTAGATAAGGTAGCAAGAGCCCTCGTTATAGCTGTTCTCGTCACTTGCAAGTTTATAATAAACTTATTACCTAGGGTACTTAAGTACCTACTACAGTGCTGAATTTGCTTCAGTGTTACCCTTACTACAAGTGTTGCTACCATCGGAATTGATATGCCAGCTAGTCATCGTGATGATATTTTTTTCATCGCTCTTATGGAAACATTAGTTTTTTTTTTCGTATTCATTATACTGATAATATTATTGCGTTTGTTGCAGTATTTTATAAGTTAAGGAAGCCATTTTTGCTATCTATTATTATACCTAGGAGGTTGATCGAGCTTCATTACTCATGTGCCATAGGCATAGGGTGATGGAGGCTTTGCTAGGATTGTCGTAGAGTGGGAAGACAGAGATGGAAGGAAGGGAAGGAAAAACACTCCGAAACCCAATCAATGTCTAATTGATAGCTTCCTCCTTGCTACCTCTCTAGGGTTATTGAAACATCTCATCTGGCAACTGTGGTACAGATTAATCGAAGCCTGTGTACACGAACAGTAACAGCTTGTTCTCTCATCCGTGTACATAGCCTTCTGATTGACCGGGTATCTCTTCGTCCCTGCTGACTACTCCGCGTAGGTAGTGCCTGGGTTGAGCCCCTTATTATACACATCTATGCAGAGATGCGAACGTCAAAGTCTAGGTCCTTTCTACTGAATCAGAGCTTCTTGGGTGCCAGACATTACCAACCGCCCGCTCTCCATGGCCCACATTTTCGACTGCAGTTTTTGCTTATCTCTCGGATCTACATCTTCTGGGTTGGTTCCGTATTATGGTACTGCAAGACATTGCCGGTAGGTTTCGCTGTGCCCTGGTAAGAGATCACGGCGACATAAACACATGTGTCACTCTAGGTGGCACGCACAACGCGCGTGGAGTAGACACGCCCGTCAGCAGTACGGTCAACTTGATAGACGACCTTTTTCTGCCCATTGATAGGGGCTAGAAAGGGAGATTGCGATGCATGCAGTTCGGAGGCGTCCGCAACGGTGGTATTGGCTGCTGATACTGCCTGGGCGATTAGAAGGCCACCAACGACAGACCGGACGCCTTCTTAGGATGTGAGAGGCCTAGAAAGCAATAAGCACAGTTCGTAAATATAGTTGCTCGGACTTACTTCTCATTGATGTAAGCATCAGAGCCCAGGTCTAGAGCAGGAGTAACAGCAATATGGGCATCAATAGGAGCTGGGGGTGCCATGATCGAGAAGTGAAAGGTGTATGGGAAGTATATACTAGGTGGTTAGAAGAGAAAGTGATTGAAGAGAAAGTGATTGAAGAGAAAGTGATTGAAGAGAAAGTGATTTTTTTCCCCTTCTTCTTTTTTCTTGTCCTTTTTTACGAGTTAGAACAATCCATTTCACGGAAAATACAATGCCTAGGAAGCATTTGTTGAAAACAGGTTCTCCCAAAACACATTGTTAGCTATCACAGAGCAGCCTTTGGTAAAGTGCTCTTCCTCGTATTCCTTTCCATCTCCACAATCATGGCAACATGGTGACTCAGCGCCACCAGCTCGCCACTCATGTCCCTCGCCGAGATATCGAGATCAAATCTCCCATTTTCAATCTGCTTCGACGTAAGCCGCACGGCCAGCCACTCGGCACCCTCATCCGGGAGCGTCTTCTTGACCTCCAAATTCATCACCAAAGTCGGCAGCTATAAAGTGGGACTATAGTCGGCCCCGCCATTTCCCGGTGAGGGTGCGGAGATTCGTATAGTTGCGGCGGGAGGTGGAGCTGATCCATTGCAGCATCCGGAGTCAGTAATTACTGCTTTTGGATACCTGTTTCGAAGCATGTTTCGGTCACCCGAATTCTCAAAGGGGCAATTCGCATTTGTGAGACTGACCAAAAGGGAAATAAAAAACTCTAGAATTTACTCACCGGGCGCGTGCGAGAGCAACGCATCTTGCCAGAGACTAAGGTGGAGCAGAGACATCCTCGATCACGATAACAGCGGGCCCGACGGTTGTCCGGCTCGGAAATTCGAAGTGTGCGCTCAGCGCATCGGGCTGCCCGCGCGCCGAGAGGTGCTAGCTGGCGGCGGCAAGCAGGCATGATGCTGCATACCCGCCATTGACAACTGGATTATTGACTTGAGGTTAGAAAACATTCCCAAACAGACAATTTATGAAACGTAACTCCCGCCATACTTGCACCGATAGAAAACGTGGCGTTGAGATCAACTTGGTATATATGCGAATCAAGTTTAGTGACATGGATTGCATCGTGAAATGAAAGGCCGACTTGGTACCTAATATTCTATTCGGGGCCATGGCGAAGTGGTAAGTAAAATGTTATATACATGTACTGAGTTTACCCAAGTGTTTGTTATTTTGTGTCTGTGTCTTCAAGACTATCTCAGCAAGCTGAGACATGTTGAGCTTGCCCTCGCTATAGCACAAGCCACAACCAACTACTCGTATAACACTAAGCACTAGGCAATCGCCAGCAGACCGAGACAAAGCCTGTCTTTGACTTATTTAGTCCAACTAATTCGACATCGCTTAATCCCTGATTCAGCCAACAAGCGATATATATATGCATACCTATTAGCGTCTTTGGGGGGGTTATGGGAGCTGGAGTTTTTCCCCTATTTTTGGCTTAGCGTGTGACCTAGTAGTTGGTATTGTTACCGCACATATACGGCTCTGACAGATATATATTCGGCTCCGTATAACGTAATCGGTATATCTACAACTTAATTTTGTTAAGCGGCTAAGAATTTAAAACGTACGAAATAAAATAGTTATTCTTTCTTATTGAATCGAATATTTACGGCATTGTTACGGCTTCTTGAAATAAATGCAATTGCCAGAATATTAGGGGAAAAATATGTGCTTAGGAAATGTGGAGCGGCAACGATACGGAATAGATGAGCTAATAGAGCAAATACCAATAGCGCTGTTAGGAATCGAACCTAACTCACTCTATTAGCCACACTGGAATATACCCCGCCAAGACGCTAAGTAGGCATCTTTTTGATCCGATCGAGACCGGGGCTGCCGGGTCCGTGGGACATCTAGCTGCAAGACAATTTAGGACTAAGGTCTTGTGGTACTTCGTACACCAACCTATCCTATCATTGGACATCCTCATTAGATTCTAACGCCCTGCATGGTCAGCTGGAGGTGATTGGACATTTTGCCAGCCTCAGGATTTGTAAATCCCTCAACACGATGAGCTTGGTGGAAATGTAATGTATACATCGAAGCAAGTGTCTCAGGACAATATTGCCGTCTTCTCGATCGAATGTGTTGCGAAATATTTTACCCGTCTCCTTGGTGTAAGCTCGCAGGTCTGCCACACTACGAAAGGTTCGGACTTTTCCCTGAGTGCTCCTGTTGGAATATATGGTGGCTGGTATGGTATGTGATTCTAAGTGGCTTATGCGACTTATTAAGCGATCATAAGGCTGCACGAAGAATGAAGTTTTCAGATATGAGGAACATTCGCTGTAATGAGATTGTCCTTGGCGACGATAGGAAGTCGTATATTCACAGTAAATGCAACAATGAAAGCCTATACCTATTGAGATGACACTGGGGCCCTTGTGTGCTATTCAAGTCTAGCGTCAGAGGTTCGATGGTGCTCCCGTGCCAATTCCGTCCGAGGAATCGTCCCTGGGGCGGAAAATCAGGTTAGGGCCAACGTGTCTGGAACCAAAAGTATCAAACAGCTGGAACTCTTCCGGCCGACCTCTTCCATCCGTCTTCCCGGGCACGCCCGCGCCAGCGGCGCCTATATCCCCCGACGCAGCCTCGAAATCGAAGCGCCAAAGCGTCTTGGCTATGACCAGGCTAGCCTCCAGATACGCCATGGGCTTCCCCGCGCACCCGCGAGGGCCGAGGGAAAAGGGGCAAAAGGCGGAATGCATCCGGCTGAGAACGGCCTCGTCCCGGGTGAGCCAACGCTCTGGGCGAAAGACAAACGGCTCTGGAAAGTACTCCTCGTTGTGGTGGAGCGAGTACGTGCAGACTCCTACCTGTGTGCCGGGCGGGATTACGTGCCCGTCAACAATGAACGGCCCGCGATGCTGCTCGTCGGGGTACAGCTCTCGCCACAGCGTACCGGTGACTGGGGGAGACATGCGCAAAGCTTCATCGATACAGGCGCGCAGGTACCGGCAGCTGGCAAGTTTCGGACCACCCCGTACTTCGGAATCGTCTCCGAACGTACTACGTATCTCATCGGCTAGCTTCCTGTAAACAGGAGGGTTTCTTGACAGATAAAAGAATAGGGCGCTCATTGCGGTGGTAGTGGTGTCTCCCCCTATCCCCAAGTTAATACGCGGCTGTATACCTAGACAGAGCAGCGTGATCATCTCCTGTGATGCACGCGGGACACATACCTGCCGGGAAGAAGAACAGAGCTTCAGACCATACCTTGCTGGCTGTGATGCCATCAGCGGCGTTATCGAGGTCATCGACGACAAACGAGTAGAGATCATGTTTGGCATGTTTCTCCTCGCGCAGACGAGTGCTGATCATGAGTTGCAGCATGCGCTTGTACTTCACCCGCTGAGCGAAGCCTACGATGAGCAAAAGGTGATGCAGTCCTAGCTTTTTTAAGAGCGGAAATTGCATGAAGCTGTTGTTTTGGTACGTGCCAACGGCAAGTCCGCGGAGGACGAACCGATACGTCGGATCTGTCTGCATATTCAGAGGATAGCCGAAGGCGAGGAGGCCCACAATGTCCATGCCAAGCCGTTTGCAGCGGTCTGTCATATTGACAGTGCTGGAGTCTCGGGACGATGCCAGTAGTTGGTCGATAAAGATATCGACTTGTTCCGTCATGGTGGGCTCAAAAGCGCGCATTGCCTTATCAGTGACGGCTTGCCCGACGAGCTTGCGCCTAGCTCTATGTGTTTGCCTGTCAACGGCATTGAAGACGGTGGGATTCCCAGCCGCCACGGTGAGAAGGTACACGTTCGATTTCGTAACTCTCTCATTGTTATATATGTCTAACCAAGTTAGTCTACCCTTAGACTAATTTCAGCTTCAATGAGCATTACCTTGTAAAGCTTGGGCTGAGTTGAAGACGAGCTTGTTGGGACCGTGCCGCATTACGAAACCTACTCTCCCATTTCAGTATGAAAGAATCCCAGCTCTCTTCGACAATTTAATCTCACCATATTTCTTCTGGTCGAGAAATGTGGTCAAGTGGAGGCGCATGGAGAGGGCATAGAAGCCGGCATAGAAATCGGACATCTTCGCAGCTAGGGGACCTGGATAGTCTCTGAGGGGATGAAAGAAGACACGATAGCTAAGTACTAGAAGGAGCTTTCACAGTACGTTAGCAAATGATCGTGCTGCTCCTAAGGAGAATGCTTACATAGGGGATACAAATCAAAGCGGCATATTTTGCTACATACGATAAAATATCTGCTGTAGCCATTTTGATAATTAGGTAAGTAATATCTTGGGGAAAAGACGATGTGCGAATATAGGCTGTGACGCATCAAAGCACAGTTGATTGTCTTGATATACCGGAAGTCCTGGATAAAGATAGGACGGGTTTGATGTCAAAGAAAAGAGGCGTGCAACGGTGTAAAAAGAGCCGGCGCTGACGCACAGAAGTGTGTACTACCTCCCACCAACGGTTGGCACTTATGCAGTTGGTTAACTACATGTATACCTTTGCTTTTTTTAGCACTAGTGACAGCTATTTTCTTATAATGCCTTAAAGGGGGTTACGCTTGAATTAATTAATAGCTTAAATAAGTATTAATTATAAATAAAAGTAAATAATATATAATATATAATTTTATTTATAAAATATTATATTAAAAAAATAATATAATAAATAATAAAAATATTATTAATATATATTTTTATAAATACTTTTAATTATTACACTTTATTTAATATTATAATTATTTAAGCCTTAAAAAGTAATAAAAAGCAAAGCTTATCTCTTACCCTTTAGTTAATACTCTTAAATCAGTATAATGCTCTCAAATTAGATTCATCTACCCGCATTATTAATCTGCTGTCCACGGATGCTGGCGACTATATTCTTCCCTAGCTACCATATTGTGATTGTCTCTCTGTAGAGTCGTAACCAACTGTGTAGTCCGAACAATGCCATTTGTAGGTGAATCGAAATAGCCTCGGAGATTATCGGTTGTTTTAAAAGAAGATTGGGGATCCAAGGCCAAATTCATAAGGTGCAATTGGTCTGCTTGGATATTGTGATATGGCCCAGTAGAGCCAGCGAGGTTGGGTTGCCAAGAACCTACCCCCTTAACAAAACTGCCTGTTCCACCGCTGGGGATACTTATCCAAGACTCCCATGCACTCGCAATCCGTGCCGTAACACGGATGTTGTTGAACGCTTTAGGAGCAGCTGGCACACAGAAGACCAGAAACCCGGCAGTCATCTCACCAATAGCCCACATAATCACCGAGGATACGGAGTAGGTCAAGTCCTTGTCCTTTTGATATTGGACTGTGACGGCGAGTCGGAAGCACCCGGCGATACAACCACTATCCATTTGGTGTTAGCATTGTGACAGCATAGTAAACGTTTGAACGGGATGCGCACAAGATGCCTGCGGCAAAGATGAGTGACACGCCAAGCCTCTTCTTGATTGACATTTGCAACCTCCAGATGACCTGCTGCGCGAGACCCATAATGACAAGATCGGAGACGAGATTAATTATGGCAGACGAGGTATCCAGGGCTTTCTGATTAAGGCACTTGCCCGACATCGTGATGTCCCATATAGCCTGGTAGGGAATGCACGTGAGATTGATGGCCACCACATTGGCGATGTAGTAGGTCGTGTTGACAATGAGAACAGCCCAGCAGCTCCAATAAAATGTGTTTCGTGTCCTGCCCGGGACAAAGACGCGCAACCATTCAAGCATAATTGCCACTTTGATGCACATAATATTGACCGCATAGAAGTTGGAGCCGATGAGGATGATCTGATATTTTCAAATTAGTGGAGTCATGCAAGAATACTTAACGAGACCTACATAGAGAAATTCAGGTAACTTCTTTAGTCGGACGTTCCATTGATGTACGAAGAAGCCGGTGTTGCGTAGAAAACGAAAGACACAGTACATGTATGCGGCATAGTTTCCCTGGCGCCATCATAGTCAGTAGCGTGGAGGTGATAGAGGCAACACGTGGACGTACAAATGCCGCGAGGCCCACAACTAAGAGAGGTCAGTTTGATTAGGCACTGGGCAACTCTATGTCAAGCAGATTCTCGCCTTACAATCTTCAACCCGGACATGTTTCATGACAAAGACTCGAGAATAAACACGGATCAAGACTAGGATGACCGAAATAGACAGACATAATATAGTAACAGCGATAGCAAGGTCATTGTTATGTGGGGGGTTGTCAAGCTCAGGGACGATATCTCCTGGGGGTTCAAGAGCAGGGCCATTGAAGATAGTTTCTTGCTCTGCCTGGGGCAGCTGGGAAATCTGGGCCAGAGACATGACGTGAGTACTGACTAGTATGTTCTAAGTAAAGCGGTGACAATAATAAGGGTGGGAAAACGGGGGTATGAAGTAGACTGGTAAACTTGATAGAACCAATTCGGAGGAGGCAGGTCATCGAATATAACATATCACTGGCTTTCATTACCTACTTGTTGTGATCGAGGTAGTGATGGGTTACAGCAACCTCAGGATTTACCATTCAGCCATGAGGGATCATACGCATTAGTGCTGACGGTCGTTTGCTGCCAACGCTTGTATCAAGCTTCAGGATATTTGGATAGGGTGGGTAGGACTCTAGGACGCTGTGCCGTTATATTTTCAATGCGTTTTATTGTCCTATTTCGGCTTCTTATAGATAAGGAAACAGTACTACGTATCACAGCAGCAGTCCTCTTAGCCACTGAGCCAATAGATCGCAAAAGATCCAGCAGTATCAGCTCGCCTGAGATCCATGGCTTCCATGGCTTATATGGGATGCCGCCACGCCTTTATGGCTGAACCACAGCTCTTTTGGCCATGGAACGCCCTTGCTGCATGAACATTTTACCTGCATTCCCCAACTAAGCACCTCTGGTTGGTCCCATGCATATTGAGAATGCACAAATCGGCGCTCCATGTAAATATATAATATTACCTACACCAACGAAGTACCGACTCAATGTTGGTGGCAGCCCGAAATAAAAGAGCCCCCAGTTGTCACACAGCATACTGCTGTCGCATTCCAGTTATTAGTTCTCGGAATCCTCGGCAGTCCTCGTCTTTACTTGAATTTTCTTAATAAATTGCTAATTGGGGAGTGTTCACTTGGGTCCCTGAAGCCCCACCGGATTTGCATGCCATTCTACAAGTCGCCCCTTTTCTAGGCGGACGGACCTACGATCTAGGGAATCAAATGCTTTTTTTTTTTTTTTTTTTTTTTTTTTTTTTTTTTTTTTTTTTGAGAGCGGAAGAATGTCTCGTCATGAACGCCAGACTCCCGGCTTCGCCCTCTCACAGAATTCACAAAATCCTGCTCACAAGCTCCCGACAGGCAACGACGTGGAGTACGACGGGAGTAATGATCAGAAATATCTCGAAGGAAGCCATTTCTGGCTAGTCACAATCGCGTATGTCTAGCACCTTGATAGTAGAGAAGAAATCCATGATTGACGGTATTTCAAGGCTATCTGTTCAAGTATTCATGGTCAACCTTGAGATCCCCGTCTTGACAACTGCGCTCGTGGCTATTGTCACTGAGTTGAGTGGTTTTGATAAGTTGAGTTGGGTGGTTTCTAGTTATTTGTTGGGATACGTGGGTATGAATTTCCTAGTCTCTAACTACCTGTTCAGCTAGATTCTCATACTTGATCTCCTCCAGCTGTCATCATTATTTTTGCGAAGTTTAGCGATATCCTTGGTCGCAAGCCAATATTCATGCTATCGATTATCGTCTTTATTATATTTTCGGCCGCCTGCAGTGCCGCGCAGACGATCACACAACTGTAGGTTATGGAACAATTGAGCAAAAGCCTAATCATACACTGTGGTTGCTGACAGATCTACTAGCATTATTTTCCGTGCTTTTCAAGGGATTGGCGGCGGGGGCTGCTTCTCTTTGAGCCAGGTTATCATCACCAACTTGGTTCCTCCCGAGAGGTACTCAAAATACACTTCACAGTTATCCATAGTCAGCTCTCTTGCCCTCCTCGTTGGACCCATCATTGGAGGGGTTATTAGTTCTCATACAACATGGAGGTGGATCTTCATCATTAAGTAGGTTGGTACCCTTGCTTTCAAATAAACGACCTGGTTTTGATTTCTTGTAGTGTCCCCATTTCTAGTGTTGCTCTTGGTTTTACTATTGTAGGAATGCCAAGAGACTTTGGCTTCTCGGGTATATCGGGCTACCATCCACATACTTGGGACAGGATCATATCCAAGTCTACCCTCGCTAAAGTCGATATTCCTGGAACGTTTCTGTTACTTTTTGCAGTCTTGTCGTTGACGGCCGGGTTCGAAGAAGCTGACTCGGAATTCCCCTGGAAATCGGCCTACGTCATTACCTTACTTGTCGTTTCGGCTTGTTTCTGGGCCGTTTTATTGCTTTGGGAGCGTTTTGTGACTTTATGCAGATCCGTTCGAGAACCAGTGCTGCCCTGGAGATTCTTCACAAACCGCGTCATGATAGGCGTTCTTCTGTAAGTCGTTGGTGTTTCACGTCACATAGAATGTATATAGAAACAGAGCTAATAATGAATAGAGGCTTATTATTCTTAGGTGGTCCTATGATCGTCTCTATGTTTCAGTTACCTGAGAGATTTCAGCTAGTCTACGCACTTTCGGGCCTGGACGCAGGCGTAAGGCTGATACCGTTTTCTCTTGCTGTGCCGTTCGGAACAGGCCTTGCATCAGGCATTGCTAGCAGGTTCAAAATTCCCGCAATCTTTATTTTACTTGCAGGGTCGTGCGTTCAAGTCATTGGATTTGCGCTCCTAGGTACCCTATCTGTTACTTTGGAGATACCCGCGCGGATATATGGTTTCGAAATTATCGCTGGGTTTGGATGCGGCATGAATTTCACGCCTTCGTTTCTTGTCATACCAAGAGCGGTCGAGTCTCATGATCATGGTGAGTTGAATACCAAGTCTTATCAGTGCAGTGAATTTTCTCATGCTCTACAGCTGTGGGTTTCGGAGCAGGCAACCAATTTCGCATGATGGGTGGTGCTATCATGATTGCCATTTCAACATCCGTCTTCAATAGCTCTGTAAGGCCTTATCTGGCCGAGCTTTTCGGGTTCGCAGATACCAACACTCTAGTAACTCTAGGTTATGAGCTTGGTTCTCTACCCCTTGAAATGCAGAATGAAATACGAGTAATACTAGCCAAAGGATACAACAGACAAATGCTTGTCTTGTGCGCCTCTGCTGCAGCCCAGATTCCTGCCGCGTTGCTCTTGTGGAAGAGGAATCAAATCCTGATTTGAGATGAACTCTAGAACACATGAAGCTCGGAGATAGTAGATGTCATAACTAGGGCTATAGATATTAATGATATTAATACTAGGTAGTTTTCGCTAGTAGAATCTACGACAGTCTCTAATGTGACGTAATTAGAAGACTATCACGAATCTTCAAGTTCTCGCCCTCTCAATGATACATTCAATGGCCCCGTGTGCTTCTAAAAAGCACTCTTTTGGAGTGGACTCGGGGACTTCGTGGCCGATGTGGTGGATGAATTCCTCTTACATGCCCTTGGTACATAGCGACAGCAGATCCTGGCCCGTCCGTGGATAAACGTCTCCATCGGAGACCGTATATAAGCCGTGGGAATAAACACCACGATACCATCTGTACACACATCAAAATCTCTTCTTCTACCCGTTCGTATGACATCAGGATCCACAGGCGTAGCAGCGCTGAAGAAGATGCGGTACTTGAAATAACCAATGGGTTGCCGAGCAGTTTGGATCAAAAGACTGGATGCCAACCCTCCGCCCTCTGAAAAGCCCATCATGCCGTTAAGGGGGCCCTGTCAGCTATAATTGGAACCAACATGTTGTACATGGCTTGCCTTTCTGTCAAATCATCTCTGCCGAAGCGGGAAGAGCCGCTAAGGATAGATCCGGAACCTGTGCCAATAGGCTCAGTATACTGGCGGATTCGAGCTGCGCCTAATGTCTCAAAGAGTTCCATCCATAATACCTAGACCTGCAAGAGTCCACACCGCTTCTCCCTCCTACACGAACAACTTGAGAGGCATTTACGACACGATATCGTATCCAATTCATCCCACCTACCTCCTGATAACAAGAAAGAGTAGGATTTGGTTTTGTTTTTTGATGTATACTAGTTTTCGTTTAGATAGGGCAGTCCAGCTTAGCCGAACCTATGTACGTTGGGAACGGCACCTTTATGCTACGCCAGCCTATCGGCTAACTTGCTACGGCTCACGCCACCCCCCCAATATATGCGCTAAAACCTGAAGTGTACTGTAGAGGGATATACCTGTTTGCTTTTCAAGAACCTACATGTCTTCTGTCTCTGCAATTCTCTCCGTAGGATCCACGACTAAAGCCTCACAACATTTACTTTCTTATTTGTTCCCATCCCGTGAAAACGGAGAAAGTGCATCTTGTCTCACGACAACTGGTACCTATGGGCGGTGAGATGAGAGGAGGCAAAGCACACTTGACAACTACGTTAATGTGCCCAGAGATCTTCGGCGTGCCTTTGTCTTTGCAGCGTAATCCTACGGACAAGGAGAGCTAAGAATTGGCCGCGTAATGGTCGTACATACCTGAGATGCTGACAGTGTTGGCTGCATGGTACCATCACATCAGAAACATGGAGGCCACCATCAACTAAACTGACAGATGATACGCTACAAACATTCTCCGAAAGCCTCGCCTCAGCGTCACATGCTGTGTGCCTCACTACGCAGACATGTACTTACCTATTTTGGTATTAGATTTCATCGCTTGCGCCCCTATATCTCAGCCAGTCAGCATAAGCCTGCAGAAGGAGCAATACCCCCCTCCCCTCCCTCCCCCTTTTCCCCCCGGGCAGATTTCTACCCTCCCCGGTCATCTGTAACGCCGCATATTTGGTGCACAGGATGGTATGCATTGGCTCGACATAAAGTTGGTCATTGTGAATTCTTCTAGTGATGGGGGCTGTTTAATGGTCCCGCGCTGTGTTGTTCCCGAAGGGTAGTAAGGACGAACATATGTTCATCAAGACAACCTGAATCTACTCACCTGTTGATTTGGGGGTCAAGGACTGGTACGGTACAAGGACTCTCGTGGCATTGTGTATATATGTCAGGCCTCGCTCCATGTGTAGATAGCTAAACCTCAAGTCAATCAAGTCTCATTAACCCTGTATTTCAACACCACCCAGTTCCAAGGTAGAGTGGAACAAATACCGCCTCTCGTATATTCGGTGGGTTCCCGCCAACGGCATTTGGGTTAAAGTGAAGACGTCATTCCACTGGCCATATATCCCTGAGACTTAATACCAGTTTGCATTTGACTCAACCATTCTGCCAGCGACGTAACTTACCATGGCTGCCGATATTGCCATCATCGGGGTGTCTTTCAAGGGGCCCCAAGACGCTGAGAATGAATCAGGCCTCTGGAATACCCTCAAAAATTGTAAGAACGTTATGACGGAGTGGCCAGAATCACGAGTGAATCTTGATCCCTTCTACGATGTAGAGTCTTCTAGTCCCAACAAGGTAAGCATACTAATCTAAGAGACGATATTCAGTGTGAAATCTCACATGTTGCTGCAGCTTCACAGCCGCGGGGCCAATTTCTTGAAGCAGGAACCCGCTGTCTTTGATGCACCCTTTTTCTCTATTACAGCAAAAGAGGCTGCAGTCATGGATCCACAGCACAGACTGACACTTGAAGCTTCATATAGAGCGTTTGAAAACGGTTAGTATCCTATAATAGCATCTGTCAAGTCTACTGACATTTGCGGGACTAGCGGGTATGCCGGTGGAAGGTCTCAGGGGCACACGTACAGGTGTCTTTGCCGCATCCACGTCGGACGATTATCACAGAATGACTATCAAGGATCCTGAAAGCACCAGTCCGACCATGACAGGATCAGCTTTATCGCTCTTAGCTAATCGAGTTAGTTGGCATTTCGATCTATTGGGACCCAGTATTCATATAGATACGGCCTGCTCTAGCAGCTTGACTGCCTTGGACATGGCTTGTCAGTCTTTGCGTAGCGGCGATTCTTCGATGGCTCTCGTAGCAGGAGCTAATATGATTCTTGGCCCGGAAAACTCTGTAATATTGTCTAACGGCAACTACTTGTCGCCTGATAGCGTATGCTATAGCTTTGACCACCGCGCCAACGGCTATGCTAGAGGAGAAGGCATCGTGGTTGTTATCATAAAGCCCTTGCCTGATGCAGTTCGGGACAACGACATGATTCGAGCCGTTATCCGTTCCACTGGATCTAACCAGGATGGCCGCACTCCCATTATGACGCAGCCCAGCACCGATTCGCAGGAGCAGCTAATACGACATGTGTATGAGAAAGCCGGCCTTGGCTTTGAATCGACGAGGTTCTTCGAGGCTCATGGCACTGGAACAGCAGTCGGCGATCCTGCCGAAATGAAGGCCATAGGCAGAGTGTTCAGATCGTATCGATCTTCCAAAGAGCCCCTTTATGTGTAGGTAATCTCACCCGCCATCGCCAGCTAAGTACCCTTCTTTCCCCCCCTGCTAATCTCTCTTACAGTGGGTCAGTGAAGTCCAATATCGGCCATCTCGAAGCAAGTTCTGGGCTAGCAGGGGTCGTGAAGGCCATGCTCATCCTCGAGAAGGGCATTGTGCCCCCCAATGCACTGTTTGAAGAAATGAATCCGGACATCGATGCTGGATTTTATCACCTTGCAGTTCCTACAAAATGTATTACGTGGCCAGGAGAGGGATTGCGCCGAATCTCTGTTAATTCGTTCGGGTTTGGCGGATCCAACACACATGTCGTCATGGACGACGCCTTCCATTATCTCAAGGGCCGAGGATTGAAGGGTAACCATTGCACTAACCCTTTCCCTTTCGCCCTGGCAAAGAACCAACTGACTACCAACGGAGAGTTATCGATTGTACCAAGCGAGCTCTGCGCCGGTCCAACCCACTGCGCCACCGGGGTGAACGGGGTTAAAGAAAAGGATGAGACAAATAGAACGCGGCATGAGAGCCGAGTGGATGAGAATGGCGGGATATCCCAAAGAATGGGATTCGCTAGAGCTCCCGGGGACGAAATCAACGGGGTTGCTTTAGGCGTATCGCATTCTGATTCTTCGTTTCTTATACTTGTCTTAACCGCCGCCGACGAAAAAACACTTGGGGATCTAGTTCGTGCTTATGAGGCGTACTGTGGAAGCAAAATCGGTAACAGTCGACCCGACGTTGACCAACTAGCGTTCACATTGGCGGCTCGACGAAGCCTCATGCTCTGGCGAACGTTTGCAGTCGTTAATGCAAACGCCGCAAAAGACGCGCAAGGTCATGACCTCAGCATTGATGCTAGGTGGCTATCGACCGCGAAGCCCACGCGCGCTTTGGCTGACCCTAGTATCGCCTTCGTTTTCACGGGGCAAGGGGCACAGTACGCCAATATGGGCTTGCAACTACTTAAATACCCTATCTTTGAAGGGACGCTACAGAAAGTCGACGACATATTTCATAGTCAAGGTTGTTCTTGGTCTGTATTTGGTGAGAATTATTCAAACCCAAATCAAAAGGGTAATTCGATATGCAGAGGGCTAACTTGGACGATAGATGAGCTTGGCCGAAGCGACAACATCGACCGGCCCGAATATAGCCAGCCTCTCAGTACCGCTCTCCAGATCGCCTTGGTTGAGTTGCTGAAGAGCTTTGGAGTGGTCCCCAGCGCCGTGGTTGGCCACTCATCAGGCGAAATTGCTGCCGCATATACAGTTGGGGGCTTGTCCCTATCTTCTGCTTGCAAAGTCGCATACTATCGTGGGCAACTAGCAGGAAAACTGAAGACAACAGCAGATATACCTGGCGCAATGCTCTCTGCAAACCTTTCCGCGCACCAAGTACAAGACTACCTCACACTGATCAGCTCATCACAGCTGGTAAAACAGGTTCACGTAGCTTGTATTAATAGTCCTTCAAATTCGACACTCTCGGGGCCGGAGGAAGCCATCGATATTATTAAACGGGAGCTTAACAAGGACGGCATATTTTCCAAGAAAATTACGACTGGAGTCCCATATCATAGTCCCTTTATGCAGTCGATCGCAGCTAAGTATAAGGAATTGATCGGGTCGCTCGAGGCCGGAGATTGCGATACCTTTGCAGCTGTTCCCATGGTGTCATCCGTTTCCGGGCAGCCCATTCTCTCACCAATGTCGTTGACAACAGCCCAATACTGGGTAGACAACTTGGTGTCACCGGTAAAATTCTCTGATGCGCTGAGAACCCTCACTAACGGACAACTCAAAATCGGCGCCAGTTCCATCTCGCATCTCATTGAAGTCGGACCTCACCCAGCACTTCGCCGCCCGATTGAAGATACATTAAGTCGAACCGCTAACAAAACGAGACAAATTCGCTACAGCCACGTACTACATAAAGCAAAGCCAGCACACCAAGCCATGTTAGGTTTTCTGGGGCAGTTATTTTGCGATGGATATCCAGTCTCAATAACAGCGGCAAATCAACAATCGGACGGCAAGGAGACACTTCCGTTCCGTGTAGACTGCCCAGAATACCCTTTCAACCATTCACGTGCGTATTGGCGCGAACCCCGGCTAAGCCGCGACTCTAGGTTACGTGGAACCGCCCCAGGTGACTCTTTGGGGGCTCGATTCCACGACTGGAATCCGTTAGAGCCGAAGTGGAGGAAGTTTCTCAGCGTGGACTCAACACCGTGGACGAAGGATCACCTCGTAAGTCAAACTCCATATCTTAAGGCATATATTACTGGCCTTTTCTCATGAAGCAAAATTAGGTCATGGGCACCTTTCTCTATCCGGGTACAGGCATGATAGTTATGGCTCTCGAGGCCGTGAAACAAATCTGTCCCGAGAATCGACCGTTAACCGGCTATTACATTAAAGAGGCTCATTTTATCAACCCTATCGTTGTTGGTGAAACAAGCGACGACAGCACAGAAACGATAGTGCAATTGCGCCGTCTGCAGAGTCCGTACGAGAAAGAATCAACATGGTCTGAGGTCAAGATCATGACCCAGTCTAAAGACCGATGGACAGTGTGTTTTCAAGCGCGAATCCAGACACAATACGCCGAGGATGGCGTGACCCAAGTTGATGGAGGGTTGGAGAGGCGGCTGTGGGACGATGATATTACGAACAAATTGGAGCAAGCGACGAAGTCCTGTACCAGGGCGTTGGATCACCAGGCCTTCTACAAATATTGTGATAAAGCCGGAATTGTCTACGGAAAAGCTTTTCGGCTGTTGCACGACATTAGCTGGGATGGTGATGCTCTCGCCATCGCCAAGGTCGATGTGACAGCAGCCGTGCACCAATCACCGAGTCTTACACATCCTGCTATCCTTGACTGTGCTCTACAGGTCCTCATGGCCCAGGCATCAAAAGGCCTGTCAGAGTCGCTGCCAACATTTGTACCCAATCATATATTTAACACATGGATCGGGGCCTCAGGATGGCAACCTCCAGAGACCTCTTATGTGCGAATTCTAACAGAACGCGCTACAGTCTCAAATGGGCAGGGTCTTGAGGCCGCTGTTCATGTGCTAGATGATAGCGGTTCACCCCTATGTGCTGTCGAGAAGCTTGTAATGGCACCGGTGTCGGAGAAACAGGAAGATGGGGTGAATGAGACAAAACTCCTATATGGCATCGAGTGGAAGCCGCAGCTTAGCATGATGGGCCGACAGGAGTTGCACCAGACTTGTAACGCAGGCTCATTTGCTGAAAATGATGCGGCTATGGCTAATTTCCGTAGAGCTCTTGATCCTACTCTAGACGAAGTGCTGCGAAGAACGGTCGAAGAGTTGTCGAATGCGGATCAACAACGAATCCCGGACGCCTTACAGAAGCATGTACGGTGGATGAAGCACCATATTGCGCACGTGTCGGCTCCTGAAAAGGGTAGCGAAGCCATCACAGACCAATCTCTCGAAGTTCTGCTGCAGGAACTAGAGGAATTGTATCCGCCATGGGGGATATTCCCTGCTATTGCTCGCAACTTGAAACCGATTCTCCTCGGTCAGATAGACCCGCTATATATCGCATTCGGCACAGGCTTGGCTGAAATGTTCTACGCCGATATCTTCAGTACGATATGCAACAACAATTTCCGTACACTCCTGAGCCTCCTGTCGCACGAAAATCCCACAATGCGTATTTTGGAAGTTGGTGCCGGCACCGGCGGTATGACAAGCCATATCCTATCCACCCTGTGTGAACTTGAAAAGTGCTGTGGCGGTACCAAGTTTTCAGAGTACGTGTATACCGATGTCTCTCCCTCTTTTTTTGAGAGCGCGCGTGGCCGATTCCAAGAGCATGAAGCCCGCATGACCTTCAAAACTTTTGACCTAGATCGCGGTGGTACCGATCAGGGGTTTGATGAAGGGACTTTCGATGTTGTAGTAGCCGGCTGCGTGCTTCATGCCACAAGGGATTTAAAATCGACCATCCAAAATCTCCACGCCATGCTTAAGCCCGGAGGCCATATTATTTATCTCGAAGTCGTTGTACCGGAAAACATCACGACCAATTTCGCTTTCGGTTTACTTCCTGGATGGTGGTCATCCATCGAGGACTACCGCAGCTTGTCTCCTACCATTACAGAGCAACAGTGGGATCAAACGTTGCGCGAAAACGGATTTTCGGGCAACGAACTTGTCTTAAGAGACTATGACAGCAAGGACTATCATACTTTCAGCATCATGTTGTCCACGCGTTGCGAGTCCTCGGCGAGTGATACACCGCCTCCCGGGCGCCTTCTACTGCTCGTCCAGGGACAGGCAGACCACAAGGCTCTGGGCCTCGCCGAATCAATTCGAGAACGTCTAAATTATCGTAAAACAATAGTCCTTTCCCTGGATGAGATCGGAAACTTCTCTATGACGGAAGATGATCTTGTTATTTCCCTGCTCGAAGTGGGCGCTCCTTTCCTCGCTACCATATCAGATGCAGAATACCAAATCCTGAAGAATATCATTCAGCATATGCGTAAGTTATTATGGATAACTTCAGTCAGTCTGAGCGACGCTCGATATCCGGCGTTTGGTATCATGCAGGGATTTCTGCGAAGTATACGTTCCGAAAACGTTGACAAGCAAATTGTAACCCTGGCGATCGAGACCGATTCCCAAGAAGGGGCGCATACTACAAACGTAGA
Source organism: Xylariaceae sp. FL0662B (assembly GCA_022376535.1). NCBI lineage: Eukaryota > Fungi > Ascomycota > Sordariomycetes > Xylariales > Xylariaceae > Xylariaceae sp. FL0662B. The sequence goes on along the minus strand of JAJJKD010000037.1, from coordinate 142,040 downwards.
GCATGTGGCCAAGGTGGTATTATCGGCTTTCGAATCGCACTCTGACGAGGTAGAGTACCGTGCCCGTGATGGCCAGCTTCTGACAGCGCGTATTTTCCAGGAGAAATCGCTGAATAAGAAGCTACACTCTCTTGTATTCCCTCAGCTAGAGCAACAGCCGTGGAAATCCGGACCGCCAGTGAAGCTGTCGGTGCATACACCGGGCTTTCTGGACACACTGGAATTTATCGAAGACGGCGCTTATGGAAAGGATCTGGGGCCGTATGAAGTTGAAATCGAACCTAGGGCTTGGGCGTTAAACTTCCGAGATGTCTTCGTGGCTCTGGGTCGCCTACCTGAAGACGGGTTAGGCTATGACTGCGCTGGCGTTGTAACGCGAGTCGGTTCCTCCTGCGACACTACTATGATACAACCGGGAGATCGAGTTTGCGGCGGTGCCATTGGCTGCATGCGCACATATCCGCGAGCACCTGTCTCAAACTTCGTCAAGATTCATGACACGCTTTCTTTCGAGGCAGCAGCGTCCTCCATCACCCCAACCATTACAGCGTATTACTCTTTAATCGAAGTCGCACGCTTGCGAAAGGGGGAGAAGATCCTGATCCATTCAGCAGCTGGGGCTACCGGACAAATGGCCGTGCGGATAGCCAGCATGATCGGGGCCGAAATCTTCGTTACGGTCGGGTTTGATAAGAAAAAGCAGTTTCTCGTCGATAACTTTGACATTCCAGCCGACCATATTTTCTATAGTCGCAACACGACCTTTGCCCGCGGCATTATGCGTGTAACTAAGGGTCACGGCGTCGACGTGGTTCTTAATTCGTTATCTGGCGATGGCCTTCGTGCATCATGGGAATGCGTAGCCCCATATGGTCGCTTTATTGAGATTGGCAAGGCGGATATCGATGCGAACTCAGCACTGCCTATGGCGTGCTTTGCGCGCAACGCCAGCTTCTCTGCGGTCGACTTATACTACGTTGCTAAGTCAAACCCGGAGCTTGTGAATGGGCTACTCGAAAAGGTAATGAACCTAATCACCAACGGCGTGATACGACACCCTAGTCCTCTGCACATCTATTCCACGTCGAATATCGAAAAGGCATTTCGTTATCTCCAGAGCGGCAAAAGCATGGGACGCATTATTATCAGTGTCGCCGACTCTGTTGTCACCCCAAAACGGCTTCTCGGACAAAGCACCTGGAAGCTTGATCCGAACGCCTCGTACGTGGTTGTGGGTGCTTCGGGGGGGTTGGGACGGGCAATTAGCAAATGGATGGCTGACAGGGGCGCGAAACACTTAATCCTCTTGTCGCGATCGGGTGCCACTACCTCGGTCGCAGCCAAAGTTATAGCAGAGCTACAAGAGCAAGGAGTAGACGTCATGACGCCCAAATGTGACGTCTCGTCGGAGGCTTCTCTGTCTGCCATACTCCAACAATGTGCCGCTATGCCACCAGTCAAAGGGTGTATCAATTCAGCCATGGTGCTTCACGATACTATCTTCGACAACATGACGCATACTCAGTGGGAGGCAACTATCCGATCGAAAGTGCAAACCTCGTGGAACCTTCATAAACTACTCCCACGATCACTTGATTTTTTCGTTCTCCTGTCGTCTCTGTCGGGTATCCATGGCAGCATCTCGCAATCCAACTATTCAGCCGGGTGTGCCTACCAGGATGCTCTGGCACGCTACCGTGTCGCACATGGTCAGAAGGCCGTCTCCTTCGACCTTGGCTGGATGCACAACATCGGCATTGTAGCCGAAATAGTTGATTACCAAAAAACCCGAGAGAGCGCCGCTGACATGATGCCAATCGAAGATACTGAGCTATTGGCCCTTCTGGATATATTCTGCGACCCCAATAGCCACGAGGTAGTCCCCGTCACGCAAAGCCAACTCCTGGTTGGAACCGTTACCCCAGCGGACTGTCTGTCACGGGGGGTTGCCCCGCCAACGCATACACTGCGGCCCATGTTCGCTGGCTTCTCGCTGGTAGTGGGCAAGGATGACAGGGCCAGAGTCGGAGACGGTGCCCTAAACTTCGCAGCCCTGTTTCGACAGGCGTCTGGATCTGGAGAGCGAGCCTATGTGGTAGTGCAGGGCTTGGCCACAAAGCTAGCACGTGCCATGTCAATCGCGGTTGAAGATATAGAGCCGTCGAAGCAGCTGTTTGATTACGGCGTTGACTCGCTTATGGCCATTGAGCTCCGTAACTGGATTGCCAAGGACTTTGGGGCTAACGTAGCTGTTTTTGAGATTATGGGCGGCACGACGATTGCGAACATAGGCAGCTTAGTGGTAGAGAAAAGTGACGTGGCGAAAGAGCGATGACGCACGGAGTAATAGTCTTCGATGTGGCACGACGACGGAACGAACAAGGTTTCACCATTTAGGGAGGTAATTATCGCCATTTCATTGTAGTGCCTATTCTATTAGCAGTGTTCCCGACATCTAGGGGCGGGGGGAACTGAGGGCACAATCTAAGAAGCATATATTTATTTTTTTTATCCTCCACAAGTTGTGTGCATTTATTTGTATCATGCGACTTAGTGTGAAGCTTGCCTATTGACCATCTGTTTCGCCTGCTCGTCCATACCGTTGACAATGACACGCTACCTGAATGAAAAAGGGGTATAATACCTAATGCTACTCCGTAAACGCCTATGCTACCTAGTTCTCGTGGCTTGGTGAAGAGAGCCATTAAATGCAAGTCTGCCCTAGACCTCCAGCCTCATGTGACCGTCTGATCAAATCAACCGTCCAGCTGCTCAAATGTGGTATACCATTCGGATCGAACGAACTCATCGCATGGCTCCCCGGATGCATCAATATTATTCTGAGCCACCAGGAAGGTCCGTTTCAATACCACTTTGGGGGCAAGAGATGTCTCTAAGATCTTTTGGGCTGATTCACATCGACGAACGGCGCGAAGGCTTGTCGGCCGACAAACCGATCTCGGTCAACCGACGGGACATCGATGGTCCCTCCCATTCCCTCATCTTCATCCATCGTATCGTCGATGCATCTTTTTTGCTTCTTGGCCTGGTTCGAAGCGGCGGCGTCCAGGTTCTGAGAGTGCACATTGCGCTGCGCGACGAGGATCTCCCAGTACGTCTGGAGGATCTTCTTGAGGTCTTCGTCCAAGCTGATGGAGAAGCGCTTGAAGTGGACGAACTGGCAGGCACTGACCATGTCCATGCCGAGAACGGCCATGAGGTACGCGACGACGACCGCGGCTGAGCGAGTGTTGCCTGTCTCGCAGAACACCAGAACCCTGCCCCGCCGGATATTCGCTGGGTCGATCGCCGTGCTTCCCTCCTTTGCCCCCGCGTTCGACCAGCCCAACCCCTGCTGGTGGTAGATGTGCAACATGTGGTCATTGATCTTCTGCACCGTTGAGGGGAACGCGCGGATCAGCTCCTGGTACCCCGAGACGTCCACGTGCTCCGCCTGAATGCCAAGTTCCTGCGCTACCTTGTCAACAGCCATCAAGCGAAACTCGGCCATTTGGGCATCGCGGGCGGCAAGGAGCATGGTGATACCATTGTCGCGCAGCCACTGACGATCGCGCGCCACGCTCGATGGGCCGAGGTAGAGGAAGTCGAGGATGGGCTGGGCGGTGCGACGGCTCTCATAGGCCCAAGATAGGGCAGAGTCGTGGGCTGTTTGCTCTCTTCTATTTTGCGTGATGATCTCGAGATCGTTAACGCTGAGTGCAGCGGGATCAATGTTTGTGTAGTTGGGCACAACCGTTAGGGGCTCGCTCGCATTTCGTATGTCCGGTGTGGGTATGATGATAACCGGGGGGCTCGGAGGTTGCTCGTAAGGTGCTGCCTGTCTGACACCACTGGAAATGTGGAAGTTTGATTGTTCCATGCTCACGGCTGATCTCTGATTTATGGTTTGGTTGGGTGGAACGGACGACGCCATGAATCGTTTCCCGAAGGTAAAGGTGAGGGAGAAATGAATTGGCTGAGAATTGCGCGACGAACTGTAAACGTCGAAATTAGAATATACCCAGTGAATGATGTGGTTGAATGCGGTTCTGGTGAATGGGATTCTCGAGATGAGCGGTATCAATGGTAATCAAGAAGTTGGTACATGTAGCACACCAATACCTGAGTAGGTAGGCCCTTACCTATCGAGTGCATTTGATTGAGCGAGGGAGACGTGCAGTTGATGTTGATGAGGTAATAGGTACAAGAAATACGTAGTACATGTAGATACATACCTGTGAACCCTGAAGGGTGCAGTTGCAGTTCGTTTTAGCTTCGATCTGCGTTTGGGGTGATCCGAGGTGAGGGATTGGCAGGGGTCGTCGGGAACTTATTAAAGTGCTTTAGAGGTTAAATCTGGGGTACTTTGCTACTTCCCAGTAAGAGCTTCCATGCCACCTACCAAATTTCAGGTTTCCATCGGTCAAACATTAGAAGCCTGAGCATCAAGTGGAATCGTTGCTTTTTTGGCTGTTACATTCGAGATTTTTCACTGGCCCCTTCTCTTTTTTCCATTCAGCAATCTACGGGCTGGTGGAGTTTACGAAGAAACTGTGACCCCTGGGCTATTCTGTCTCTGGCTGATAGCTTTACGCCTTGTAACTTGCCCAAATAGCTGGAACTCCATTCTGGGTAACGAGTTACAAAAGCGAATGCCAATAACACTGTAGTCTATCTCGTCTTTAGTAGCCCAGGTACCTAGGACTTTGACCCACAGAATCTTCCCCATAAGAGCAGGTTAACACACAGTAAAGTAATCGATAGGGATGATTAAGGGGTTGCTACATTGCTAGAAGTAAAGTGTTGCTTGCTCTCTAAACTGTGCTGGCATTCTCCTTCGTAGTTGTGAATTATAGTCGGCAAATTTGTGAACACTACTATTTTTCATTGTGGTGTAAGAAAACTTCTTAGCCAAAGGAATCTCCTTCCTTAGAGTGTTACTTATTTTCCGAAGTGACTGTGCAACACTTCTCAGAAGCTATCCGATGGCCTCTCATGAGAAATTGGGTATTTGGTGAGTTGGAGAAGTTTCCAATAGGTGTCTCGATTGGCAACAGCTATCTGTAGATACCTATAGAGAAGCACGGACTATTCACCTAGGTCACTGCAGGAGGGGAACTGTTGCAACGGAAGTTGAGGCAAATCTGTAGGCAACATATAACTCTTATCCGCACTAATTCCTTGCAATAAGTGACTGGGCCTCCCAACGAGCAAGGCTCGGCGTGAGACACATTGGGAACATTGGTGGGCAGTGGCATAGAATAGAGCGAGTTCACATGTGGATCTAGAAGGATGTGGATGTATGATGTTAGGTGATATTATGTATTCGAGCAGCTAAAAATGTAGGAGCCAAAAAGATGAGTCTAGTAGCTACTCTATCAACCATCAAGATCCCTTGCTCCCAACACTGCTCTCTCTAGCCAGCGGTGATGGGAACTCTGGGGTGAGGCTGCGCGACTCGACCCCGGGCCTTTTTGGTCTTGAACCCGGCGAGAGATGTTTCTTCCGTCTCTTGTCGGAAACGGTGGAGGACGTGCTGCCCTTCCTAGTAATCCCGCCTTCCTCCGAGTCTACTGGCGGTGTCGGGGTTCGCGACGACCCTGTCGAGTTGCTACCTCGCCGAACGCTGCCGCTCCTCGTGCGCTTAGTCTCCTTCGTGATAGCGGAGGGTCGGTGATGGATATGTTTCTCTGCATCTCCTGGTCCGGAGCCGTGTATATGCGTATTCTCTTCCGGCCTTCGTTGCCACGGTAGCCACCATAACCAACCGTATTGCTGTTTCGCCAGTTGCCTATCGCGTGCTTTCAACTTCGACCTAATCAGTGCTCGACGTTCATTTTCTCGTTCCCAATACTCGCTTCTGTAGAGCTCCCAATTCTCGCGGAAATTCGGCGAGAACGGCTTGGGCCAAAGCAGCAGTTTGACGTAGTCTCCACCCGGCGATAGGTCCTCCTCATGGCCGCCTTTCTCCTCGTCTGCGCTGACAAACGGGAGCTGCGGATGCTCGTGACGATTGAGGTTCAGCTCCCGATCCACCTCCCGCAGTATCGAGGGCTCCACAAAGCGATACTGGCCGGCCGTGCTGGAATACGCACCGTAGGTGAAGAAGAAGCCGATAAGCGACATGATCTCGACCCACCAGGACCGTTTGTCGATGACGAGCTTGCAGTTGAACCCTCGCAATCCGCGGTTGCATATGCCGAACCAGCGCCGTGGCCACCTGATGCCGCGCTCCCATATCCCCGTGCCCCAAACCAGTATGCCCGTGACGATGCCGCTGATGAAGCACACCTTCTCCGTCATGTCGACCACCCAGTACACGGATCCGCCGACGCCGCTGCCGTCCTCGCGGGGGGCGAAGAACAGGGCGTACCCGAAGCCGGCGAGCCAGAGGCACAGCAGGCTCAGGAAGAAGGTGTGTTTCCATCGCCGCGCGCGCAGCTCGAGGTACTGGGCGCGCAGCGAGGCCTCGAGGATCAGCATGTTGAGGTAGATCATGGACGGCGAGCTCGGGGCATGGCTCAGGGGGTCGCCAGGCTTGGCCGTGCTTGCTGCGATGGGGCTCGTCCCGACGGGCGGCGACTTGATCTCCTGGCCGGGCTGGGGCGCGCCCTTGACGATGGAATCGATCGGGTCGGCCATATTTCGTCTCGTTTGTTCGACCGTTACCTCTTGTGCGAATTAGATGAGAGGCGAGGGGGTTTCGGGACGTACGCCCGCGTCAGCGTGACTCAGAAACTGGTGGTACATTCATGAGCTGTCGAGATTTCTAGTGGTGGAATTAGAATTCGTGGGACTGAGTGCTAGTGTAGCAGTAAGGTTGGGAGTCATGGGGCGTTGTCGCCTGGCGTAATCGGAGGACTGGTTGCGTACTTCTTATCAGGTAGCGCACTGTTCCCGAAATGCTCTAAGCCGGCCATTGGCTACCGGTCTGCCGGTGACGGGGGTAGGTGGCTAGGTGGTCAATGCACTATTCTTACAGCACGGGTACACAGTGTGTGTAGTACAGTCTTTGACTGGACCGATTTCACATGGAGCCTTTGCCCTTACACCCATCATGAACACTACCTCTGTATGACTATCAAGCTCTAGGTCGTAAACCACAAGGACTTCATGAAATTCGACCTAAAAGGCTCGGCCGTAACTTCAATGAATCAATAGTCTATGTCAGACAGATAGGTGTCTTTCAATATGCCTCACGGATGGCTGAAAGAGTACGTACCTATGCCCACCTCTCGGGATCTGCGAATAGGACAACGACAATTAGTTTAGTTGACTACGTGATTGGGCTACTTGACGCTTACGTATTACAATCATTGAGGCCCGTTAGGAGGAGGGCACAGCATTTAATCTAGGACGTTGGTCGTGTACGACCTACTGTATTGCAGACCGGTCAAGCTCTTGCGTTGAGCCTCACTGATTCCCATTTGTTGCGGCCTTTAGCAGGGCTATATCGAAGACCTCGGTGACAGGAGCCACGACGTAGGAATATATAGAGCCTATCTATGCCTGATTCCTTGAGTTTTCTTTCCTGCGTATTATCCATACTTTGGGCACTATGAAATTCTCTAGTTCCGTTGATAAGGCTTTAATGTCTACTTATACTACGAGTATGGAGCCAGCCAAGTCTTCAGATACTCTCCATCCCAACGCTAGCAACACTGATTCTAAAGAGCGTACCTCTACGGCCACTAAGCCACCTCCTACCAAACCCGCCTCAAAGTCCACCACGTCGTCGGACGTTATCTATCACGACTTTTTACCCGGCGGTTTTCAGCCAGGCAAAAAGTCAATGAATGCTTAATGGGTCGTCCTATGAAGGAGGTGGCCGAGTTTGTTATTAGAGCGAAAGATTTCCGCGTACGCAGCTTTTCTTCAAGAACCAGTCGTAACTCAACTGATAGTGATTGGATCAACAGTTCTTCGTCGGATAAGTTCTCCTTTGTCAAGTCTCACCCGAAAGCCCTCTCGATCGATCCGGTGCGATAGAGAGCAGAGGCGGAGCTTAATGCTTCCACCGGCCAGCTTGTTACAGCTTCCCTAAATTAGGGTCCTCTGTCACTCGTTATCCTGAGATTTTCAGAAACCACAGTTGGTGATAGTTACAGCGGTGCTATCGCCGAGAGGCCTTCTTTTCGCTATGATTTCTTTGAGCGCTCTGTCTATTCGATGCAGATGAGGCTTACCAATAGGAATGCCACGACTTTCTTTCCTAGTGTAAATGCCAACCTCTTCCACGGTGCCGCCGGTACTTGTGGGACATTGGGGGGGACCAGTATGTTCCAAGTACAACTACGAAGGTCCGGAAAATGCGTCAAGCTGTCCTATACTCCTGGTTACTCGATCTTAGAAGTCGTGAGTCTCATGAATAATGGGTCCTATAGCGGCTGTGACTACATATACGCCATTTTATTCTCAATCAACCTCAAGATGGTCATTGTAGGCCGTACCATAGACCACAAACCCAAGGCGCATCAACAAGAAGCTTTTATCATAGGGCCAATGAGTTGGTCTATGCTCACACCCGCCAGCACGTGGCACGCCTATCCGAGACACATTGCGATACTCGCGTGCTTTCGCCCATTCTCAAGGATCCTACAGTCAAGTAGGTCAGTACAGCATTTGTTCCCCCTCGACCACCTGTTTTCGATATGACCACGAAGCTTTCTGGATGAACTCATGCAGTTGGTCTCTGTCCAGAGATTTCGATGTTCTGTCTCGAGCATTCCTACATCCGTTCAACCGACCTCATGTGGCTCTATACGTCCAACAAACTCGAGCGGGGGTGGGTTCTGGCATGTGCATGGACAACAAGCAGATCTAGTGTGTATGTGACGCATTGCGGCATACATAAATGGGGCGCTAGTGGTTTACCAGATATTGGGCCGATATTTGACATAAGAACCCTAGAAGGACGCGCAGCTAGAGCTCGTTCATATCGAGAAAACACCAAAATAGGAAGGCTTACAGTGTAAAGTCGTCTATTACTAAGAACAGCAGTTGACTCAGACTGGCTAGGAGCCAAAGAGACTCAATAGGCTGATAGGTTGACTGTTGACAATTGCCTAGATTGAGCCTGCATGGACAGACAACCTTGCATAGTTACCTCAATAAAAAACTGTTGCCTGGCACCTGGTCTACCGAAAAAGAAATGTAACACACGACTACATAGGACCATTGCGGGGAGGGCCGATAAGAGGCTTACAAGAGGCTTACACGAGGCAGTGACGAGTTTAAAAATGCAGAGGGTAGTGACATTGGCTGGATACATCGGAGTTAAGATGGCGCTAGAACTGGTATCTCCGGATTTCAGGCATGATGGGTCTTGCGTCATCAGCCTAGGTCTATACGTGGAGTTCTGTCTCAGATACATGCTTCCATGATGTGCAAATTGGGATTTCAGCTTTTTGAGCTGGCGGACGCGTACAACAACCCCTATCGGTGATATGTAAAAAGTCGCCAAATTTTTTTTAATTTTTTACGTCTAAAGATACAAATTGGCTCTGTGAATTACGTGAGCCTGCCTACCTGGCTACATGTACCCAGGTACATTGTAAGGTTTTGGAATTGTGCAGCTTGAGACGCTCGGAGCGGGAGGATGCAAAAGCCGAGCAACCGAACATTGCATACATCCAGTAGAACCATCCGACCTGGGCCTCGGACCCGTAACCCAAGACATTGGTCCGTTTCCCACTTCGCGATTCTGTTCCGCATCGAATCATATCCTCATAACCCAACTAGCCAATTAGTCGAAATCGTCTTACGCAGAAGCCTTTATGACTGTTACCACATATTGCATCCCATCTAATTCTGGGCTAAGCCACCTACTGACTGGAACGTTCTGTCACAGTGTTCCTGCACGTACTGTACCTACTATACTTGTATGGTCGGACTTTGCGCCCCATGACACGTTGAATTGTCGCATTCCTTTAATGTTTCGGAGTCCGGCCCCGTAGTTACTTATATAAAGTAAAGACCAACAGCCAACTTTGCCACCGGTATGCTCAGAAGTCCTAACTCAGCCATTGTACAATCGAGGAAGCTTGTCTCTACGGTTGCGCGAATAAGTCACCCCGATACTCCCACGCCAACATCCACGTCCACATCCGCGTCCGCGACCGCGTCCATTTCCCGGAGTAACATGTCTACCGAGGAAGATCTTGCTGTGCCCTCTGCCAACTCGCTCAGCACTGGCCAACCCTCAACACGAGCTTCCCAACGCGCTGATAAACCAGAAAGAAAGCCGGCACCTAGACCTTCTGGGACGAGCATGTTTCCCCTGGGTTACAAGGACGCCATCCACCAATGGGTACGTCTCGACTCAATTTTCGTATCGAGGTCTTAATATTCTAACCCCATCATAGTGGACTAGCGCCACGCCTACAATGGCCGAACGAAACGTGATATCATGTATACCCCACCTGCGCGAAGCTGTTGCTTCTGCAGACAACTCTCTTTCCCAGGTACCCTCGGCCGAACACCCTGGCGAGGCGCAAACTTCCGCCAAGACTGATCCGTTCGGCCCGCGAGTATGGAAGTCGGCGTTGGTACGGCTGTCAGGCAAGAATAGAGGCCTGAATGAATTCTCCATAGAGCGCGTTGGCGAACCAGTTGACGACACATTGGTGATGCTGCACGGATACGGAGCGGGCCTAGGATTCTATTATAAGAATTTTGAAAGTCTAAGTCGAGCGAGAGGATGGAAATTATATGCGCTCGACTGGCTAGGTATGGGCAACTCCACGAGGCCACCGTTCAGAGTTTGTTCGAAGGACCCCGCAGAGAAGATTACAGAGGCGGAGAATTGGTTTATTGATGCGCTGGAGGAGTGGCGGAAGATTCGGAAGATCGAACGATTTACGCTCCTTGGTCATTCACTCGGCGGTTATCTAGCCATATCCTACGCGCTCAAGTATCCGGGCCACATAAACAAGCTCATCCTCGCCTCCCCGGTCGGGGTACCAGAGGATCCTTACGCCGTCAACGCCGAGATGCCAGAGCCTACCGACTCGACATTCCAAGACGAGTTTACCGTGGACCAACAAGCGATAACCAATCCCCAGGGTAACAATGGACTTAACAATGGAAATAACAGGGGTGCCGAGCAAACAGGAGCTAACGCACCCAAGAGACGGCCATATCCTGGCTGGCTAGTCTGGTTATGGGATGCCAATGTTTCACCGTTTAGCATTGTACGATTAACAGGGCCGCTCGGGCCTCGGTTTGTGTCCGGCTGGACATCTCGTCGTTTCAACCATTTGCCTGAGGACGAAAGACAGACTCTCCATGACTATGCATACGCACTCTTCAGGCAAAAGGGAAGCGGCGAATATGTGTTACCGTATCTATTAGCACCAGGCGCACATGCCCGCAGGCCCGTCATCAACCGCATTCACGCCGTGGGCAGGCAAACCATCGCGCCGGCAACCGAAACCACGCCCCCGGTGAAAGAACACGGCTTCCCGATCGTATTTATGTACGGCGAGAATGACTGGATGGACGTCGCAGGCGGTCTCGCCGCCGAGGAGAAGCTCAAGCAAAGCCAAGCCAGGGCGCTCATGAGCGCCACCGAAGAAGAGAAACGGAAAGAAAATGGTAGCGCGAAGGTCACCATCGTCAGCAAGGCCGGCCATCACTTATACCTCGACAACCCAGACGAGTTCAACCGTTACATTATAGAGGAAATGGAAGACACGAGGCGGCAGACATTACGCGAAAGGGCTCAGCAGTCTTGAGCTCCTTTCGACGGATGTTATGATAGCGATAGATATAAATGCATGTGCCCGGCGTTCCGGTTCGGGTAGAAGATTAGATTCCTTGGGTGTTTCGGCATGACTTGTACTAAACAAGATATTAACATTGACTAATATGAACATATCTCTCACTCCTTCAATCTCATGTTTTCGGGCCTCGACCTCATACGTCCATAAGAGTTCTCATCATTAGAAGGAAACTTACTAAGATGACCGCGGCTGAAGAGGAGTTGCAACGCCGTTCTCACTTTCGGCTCTTATCGTCTCCCTCCACGAATACCGTTTCCGGCGGTTGCGGCAGTTTCAATGAATGTGCGATCCACTGGGGTGTATTATCTTTGGGAGATTATCAAACCGACTCTCCACAGGACTAGGTATCGGATGTGAGACATGTGAGGAGCTTTTTACACCCCTGCGTTCCCTCTCGTACCTAACCCTATAAGCTTCGACAGCTTGAAGGATATCTTTAATTCTAGCGCAGTGTAGGGACATCACACAGCCCAACTTGTCAGACAGACCCCAAGGTTTCGATATGTCATATGGGATAACCCATACCTGGCCTGTGGATCTCCTTTATGGTATGTAGATATGGTGTTAGAGTGAGCATCGAGAGCCCCGGGCTGCGAACAAAGTTAAATAAACGACAAGTTTCCTCAATTTGCTAAAGCTAGTTTCAGCCCGTTTATACACTTTTCAGCACGTGGTGTAAGAGGTTCCATAAAAACGCATAGCCTGTGGCGTCATCAGCCTTACAATAGATTATAGAGTGCCAAGAACAAGGGTCATACAGTACATGGTCTGTTCTGGCTCCAGAGGCCAAGCTTTCAGATCACTTATAGATCGATCTATAAACTAACTAGGGACTTTATCCCCTGTCGATCTTACGATGACAAAAACGGAGAATGCTTAGTGGAACACTCTGCCTTGGACATAACTACTGGGCCAAGTTAGACACTGAGATGCTATTATAATGTTAAGAGAACCTCACTAGCATTGACATCTAGTGTTAGGTACGCATTGCTATTTTGTTGCGATATAGATATCTGGGACGTTGGTAAGACTTCAGAATGCGTCTTCATACACTCCGTGCTACCTGTGATGACCGATCACAGACTTCGTCTACTTGTTGCAGTGATCGACTTAGGATCGATTTATATTACCTAGTGAGGTTGTCTGTGAAGCCCATCCCCGTACCCTGCCCAGTTGAACTGTCGCACGTCCATAAATGTTGACTTTCAGTTAAGGCGGAAATGCCAGGAATCTTAATCGGAAAAGAGGCAATGCTTAATAGCTACGGCGGACGAGCTTCAGTGAAACTAAGGCAACCACCATAACCCCCTGAAAGTATAGCATCTTAATATTTTAGGAGAAATTGTATGACAATAATATCTGCATTGCATTGTGTCGCTGGATTTACGGCACTATCGCTTTTGCAGCAACAGCGTCATTGCTTTACGGCATGTTATATTATACCTTATAGGGTTGTTAACACTATGTTAATGTGGTTGAAATTCTGCTTGCGTGAATCACTAGATTTGTTTCTTATAGAAATAATTAAGTCTTAGAGTACCTCAACTATGAAAATACGATCACGGTATCTCAATTCATTGAAACTTGCTCGCACGATCCAAGTTCCACCGACTACAAGTATGATGTTGTTGACATCATACAGCTTAACTGTATTGTTCTACGAATAATGCGGTACCCCATCACAGGTTCAGGCGCTCATTTTCCGCCCCATTATCATTATAGTACGCAGTGCAACTTGAATGCGGTAGGCGTACCATGTAACAATATTCTCCCTAAGCCGTTTCAATAGGCAACAGATTTTACTTAGTATTTTATCTATTAGCATGATACGTATGACATCACTTATAAGTAGGTAATTGGTTTAGTTTTACCCGTTTTGCTATCCCTGAATTTCTAGGACAGTAGAGAGAGTAATGGAATAACCCTACCCAGCAAAGCGAGATATCAGTACATCAGTCCATAGGTGGTACCTAGGTATCATATATACTTGTATAATAATACTGCTTAATACTTATGTAGTACTATGTAGCTTGCCATCAACTATGGGCTTCAATTTCTCACCCTCATCAAGTATAATTACTTGGGAAATTTGTATGAAATGGGATGCTGGACAGAATATGAAGGTTGGAAAACCCCCCACAATATCCAGGTCGTTACATGACTCCTCGGCAGGAGGTATGACGGTTTTGGGGATCCCTGTGTTGAGCTATAGTTTAGAGCATTCCCTAGAATCAAGTGGATCAACTTTGAGAAGCCAAGCCCCACAACACACAAAGAGGAGCGTAAACAGTTTATACAGATAGTTAGCACCTTTCTTTCGAGCTATTAAGATTCTTCACCTTATGGTCTAGTACGGTATCTTATGACCCTGTTAAATATGCCAATACGCTAAACTTCTTCATACTTTCCTAGGCAAACTCTCCGTAATATATCTTCTTACAGACTGATATTATTAATCTATTTGTCTGAGAAGTTAGATTACCTAAGGTGGTACGCACCTACGGGTGTGTGCTACTAGACCAGTGAATGAGCTATGGAGCACTTAGATCCAGTGCCCTTAGGGTGTAGATGAGCTAATAGAGCGAATACCAATAGCGCTGTTAGGAATCGAACCTAACTCACTCTATTAGCCACACTGGTGTATTTACCATACAAATTGTGTGGGTATTAGACCTTGCACATACAACCTCTCGTAACCATCTGCTAGTCAATAGATCACGGCCGATCGCACCCTAAGAAATGCCCACAATTTGTATGGGAACAGCCCTCAATCTGTACATCCCAGTAGACTGATAAAATTAAGCGCCCAATAACTCCTTAAGGTGAATTTGCAACAACTGGGGGGTTTAGCAAAAATTTTGAGTACTAGCATACTTAGCCCTATAAGATACTGTAGTCTGAATTAATCGTGGACGCAGACAAGCCAAACGAATGCCTAACAAGTCTATACCTAAGACTTGAAATCATCTGTGCAGGTAACAGAGGATTAGTACGATGTCTAAAGCTAAGCAGGTAACGTAGTGTGATAATTTTATACCGCTCTGTTACAACGGATAGGTGTGACAGAGCTACATGCCTGCGAATGGGTGATCGCTTGCTGATTGGCTACTAGATAGATAGGGATAGGCATTTAACAATGGGATTTGCATCCCCAGTAAGCTTGCAGAAAACTCTAAAGCTCTATAGATGAGAATGCGTAAGGATGTAATGATTGTCTGCCATTAGTCTTGACTTTAACCAATGTATCTATACAATATGGGTGTTGTTCATTGGTAACATTGATATCTGGGGATCACGGTTCCCTGTACCTGACAGATTAAGGTTAAAATTGGAGTCCATTCAATAGGGCTGCATTAGTGCGGCACAGCAGAGACCTGCAAGGATAATCCCCGCTATCTGGAGCAACAAATCATGGAAGAATCTTATTACGAGATATGTTATCGTTGGCCACGATGCATCGTTACCTTGAGACCTTTCAGTCACGTGCAGCGTCTCGTACCCCCTCAATCAAGTCTCCAAGCGGTATGCGGCCGACATGAATTAGTTGATCGTTCAACCTGCCTTTTCGCCCTTAATAAGATTCAAGCACCTTTGGTAATGGCCCGACCGTTCCTATTTCTATTGTAAGATGTCATCAGATACATATTATCCAGCGTTTGGTGTTTTCAACAACCTCCCTTTCGAGTTGCGCACCTTGATTTGGGAATACGCTTTGCCGGAGGACATCCCCGAAGTGTGCATACCGTGGCCCTTAGATGAGGGCCCTACGGACCCTGATATCAATAATGCCGTCAACCCTAACACCACACGCATCAAACGAAGCAAGTACATCTCACCATTGCTCGTAGATACATGCTTCCCAGTTCTTATGCACGTGTGTCGCGAGTCCCGGGAGGTTGCCTTGCGCCTGCGGTTCCGCTACTCGCCCGTGGCTGGCTGTCCGGTTCCGTTTCGATCTTTTCGTCCGGATATTGACATCCTATACGTGAGTGTTTGCCGATCGCCTAATCCCCTCAACGCCGTGGAATGGGGGCCATTTCCGGAGGGCGCGCGCGGAGCGCGGCACGTAGCACTAGATCTTCACAGCGTCGGGGACGGCAGGGAACTGTGGACGCTGGTGACCGATCCTTTCTTGGACGTGCAGACCGTGACGTGCGTACTGCCCGCTCCTAATGCGCTCATCGACACGGCGTTGCGGTTTCGGCCACCCGTCCGGCGATGTCGACTACGCGAGGTGTTACAGCCGTCACATGGAGGGCAGAGTCATATTATTTCGGTAGACCGCGGCATCGATAGGCGGATGTCTGGGCTGTCGACCTACCTAGAAGAGATTCAAGACACCATAGCGCAAGAGTTTGCCAGCTGGCTCGACGATAACGGTGTTCCGTTTCGGCTCAGCCTCGATCGCCTACCGGCGAGCTTAGCGAGGAAATGGGATCCACGGGAACCTAGATTTAAACTGAAATTCTCTGCACAGCTGTTTGAGGAGTATCGAGGAGGGCAATGGGCACCTAACTCCGATTACAAAATTCTATTTCAATTCCAGAGGACCAGAAACCGGGTCCTGTGGGCGGGAATCAACAATGCTAAGGTGTATCAAGTTGGTGAACTCGAAAAATGGACACCATTAAGAGATCCTGAGAAGTTTCGCGTTAATGATATCCAGCAAGATGAGGTTCGGATATAGTCGATTCGTTACAAGCTATTGTATTCATGGGATATACAGGTGCAGGGTTCGTACCAAGATCTGGTACGCCAAGTTTATTATACTTAATATCAGTTTAAGCTGCAGCAGTTCTTCTACCCCAATCTCACTAAGATGAAAGCCGGCCTAAGTCGGGTTAGGGGGATCCGCATGGGGTTTATTGAACCAATCTAGACCATGAAAACCTCGACTCCTCCGGGTAGAAACGAGTATTAAAATAGGAGAAATAGTATTAGTTGAAACCTAGACTGTATTAGAATACAATACTAATTTACTGTCTGGCTGTCTTTGATCGAATGTGGCGATGATTTCTAGGCATCCTGTTTGCCTGCATCCTCTTGGGCCAATGGTATCATCGCATTTCCATTAGGATTTGGCTGTGCCTCGTGAGTCATCCACTCCTCGTTTATCCTCGCGATCTCATTGAACAAGATTGACTTCGGACTACGGGTTAATCCGCCCATACCATAATAAGTGCCTGGTACCTTTCTATATAGAGATGCCTATCAGGCAACTACGACATTGGAATATCTTCTCTTCTACTGCTCATACGCCGCATCACTAGTCCCGGTCTTTCATCATCTTCTCCATCATTTATTCAGAAATGGCTCTATTGGATCTCCCCCCAGAGACCGTGGCATCGATCTTTGGGTTCCTTGCAGAGGAAGACCTGCCGTCCTTGATCGTCGCACAATCCGTTTGCAGAGCCTTCAAAGCAACCATCGAGCATATCTTCCCCAAAAATTTATCTCGCTCAAGCACGCAGGGCGATGTAGGAGAAATAAACTTTCACCCTTTGCTAATGTCTAAATTTGGCACCCTATTCGACACCAACAGCTGTCTTCCCGAGACGGACGAGCTGCGCTGTCTCGATAATGACATTACCCTACCATTCCGCTGTCTACCCTGGGCTATCACAGAAGCCACTCGTGCCCCATACCTGTATCCCGAGGCAACCTGGCGTCAAATGAGCGTCACCTGGGGCGGGCCACCCATTACCCGCCTCGACCTCTGCAGCTCCATGACAGTTTACGGCGGCACGTCGATGGCGTATTATCAAGTGGAACTGCCGCCCGCTGGTCTAACCATGGGCTTGTTGTATGATCTCTTGCTCAGCTACCGCATTATCTTCAACTCTTCTACGAGGGATTGGCAACTACTCCTCGGCAAGCATTTGGAGTCCTATGGCGACTGGCAGATCTTGAGCAGTCAGTCGACCTACCCAAGCCCGGGGGCAATCCGGAGGCTTTTCGCAGATTATAACGGGACAGGGCAATCGGCCGTTCTGTTGGTTCATTCCTCGAGGGGCTGTACGGGAAACACCCCAAAGGATATCGGCGATGCGTGGCGGCCCAAACCCATTGGTGCTGGGAAGCCTGTGCTGCATCAGTGGAAAGGATGTAGATTGCCACCGCGTAACTGGCGTGACCGGCGTAACCGGCGTAACCTCTAGGTTCCAGGCCACGTCCTGTTTCAGCAACGCAAAATTAGGCAAACTTTATTTAAAGCTACCAATCTCATTCATTTGACAATTTCAGCTTTCATAGAACGCTACGAAATAGAGTGTAACCTGAGAACTAGAGATGTCGGGTTGGTTACATAAGGACTACGTTAGGGGTTTGCAATGAAAGGGTATCATTGTTAGTAAGATCTAAATTGTCTCGATGACTTAAGTAAAATGATGGCTGGAATTTAGCACACATGTGTGGACTGTTGGTTACGAGAACCATTCAATTAATTATTAAGACTTGTACCTAAGTGAAGGTTCATACTATTATATAAGTATTAGAGATAGTTACGGTTCAAACTTTAGTTAGCAACAATAGGCGTCCCACCGCACACATTGATACAGAAAATATCAACAAAAGTCTTGCAAAAAAATCACTGGCAAAAATATGTAGAAACTGCCAGAAAATGTATTTTAATTTACTGGAGAAAGGTGTCAACGGAGTGGTATATCCCCTATTGGTGGATGTACGGTCACTGCAAAGAGGGCTACAATCACAATAAGTGTCTCAACAAACGGTGAGAGCTTTTGCGACATCCTTCTCAGAGTCCAGCATATGCAACAAGTTAAGGAATTCCTTGTCTTGATTTCATTTGACTTGGCTTGATCTAAGGCAGTTTCTTATGCCTTGGCACAAGTCAAGGCTTAGGTAAGTGTGCCTTGAAATGTTTTCAGAATTATTAATAAATATAGTAATTATTTCTTATAACAGTAAAACTTGATTTATATTATCTATTATCCTTATTATTAGCCCTAGTATTACCACTATTAAATACTGGTTATTAGAAGGCTTGAAATATTAACTAAGATGGAAGGGTTTTTTTTTTTCTCTCCAAGAGATATTTTTATACCTAACTACCTAATCAACTTAAAGTGTGAATAGCTTCAAGTCAAGGTGAAAAACAAGTTCCTCGACTTGACTTGTTGCAAACGCTGTCTCACAGCAAGCCACACCAACTCAATCAAGCCATTTATTGTTCGTGATTCGAGGCATTTGAGTAATGCCCGTGTAGCGAGAACTTCCTGCGAGGAGCTTGGTATGGACGGGAAATCTTGAATAGCTGTCTCTTTATGGCGCTTAGATATTCTATGCCTGATCTCTCTGTAAGACTCTCGACGATGAATGTCACGGAATCCTTTATAGGAAAGGCATAGCTTGAGGCCTAGCTGGTCTGTCCATCATAGCACCACTTAATGGAGAATAGGCCTAAAGATGCCCAGGGTCAACCTCATTGCCTATCACGGCAGGTTCTATAAAATCAAATTTATTCTAATCAGCTCTTATGGCTAGAGCCCTTAGTACTGTCATTGTTTTATCAGGCTCTGGAGTACTCAACGCCGCCGGTATGAAGAAAGAATGAGTCTTAAAACATTCTATATGAAGCTTTCTTCAACTACATATAGAGTTCAGTGTCGGTATATAGCCGCTGTTGAATAGGAAGATCTGGTTAGAGATGATTCTGAACAAGGAACAAGGCTGAACTCAGTTTCTAGTCTTGATGACACAAGAAGAGAATATTGTATTGCGACTCGGAAAGAACGAATATATTTAATTAACTATGAAACCATTTTCAATTGGTGCTTCGGATACGGTCAAACCTCGTCAACACTGTACCTCTGCTGCTGAGAGCTGTTATGCTTGCCTCTTTCAAACTATAAAAGCTACTTGAATGAAATCGTCCAATTCGTCTACCTAAATGCCGCGATACACTTTTTTAGAGAAGTACGGTCTATATACTGATAGATAAGTACACTAGTTTAAGGTTATTTTCCTTTTGTGCGATATCAAAGTCTTAATATCTAGCACACGAAGTCCAAGTCGCTTTTCCAAGCCACGTAGGGCAGATGTCTCCGGCTTCGCACTCAAGGCCTTCATCTTCATGCAACATGCTATTGAGCAATACCATCTCGCAATGGTTCGTATGTTGCCACGTTCGCATATAGCTGTCCGTCGGACGATGTTCGAGAAGAGCCTTGTGCATCTTCTTCATCATGTACTACTCCAAGATACTAGTCAGACAGACACATTCTAGATCCCAAGATCATCCGAACGAAAATCGAGGGCAAGTGCTCACAGTACAGTGAAGATAATGGTACTTATTCTGCGTAAACAGAAGCTTGTGGTCTCCGCGCATGACATCCTCCAGCGGGACCTCGGTCTCTTGTCGTAGCTCGGGATCCGTATGGTACGACATAGTCGTCCGATTCATAAACTCGGCCACTAACTCTGCGTCGTAGCACTCAGGGCGCGTCCACACCCAAGCCGCTGGGTCGAACACACAGCCGAGCGCTCGTGCCTCCGCTGCGGTGTGCTGCGAACCGCAGTCCCCGAAGTCGGCAGCTATGCGGGTAGAGATATGACGAAGTGTTACAGCTGTGTAGAGCAGCATGGCCGCAAAGATGATGGCTGTAACGCTGAGTAGTATACAGCTAGCATATTTCACCAAGATAGAACGGCGATATGCTCTCCTGCCTAATTTCGTAGTTAGAACCGATCCGGACACTTCCTGATCAATCTCGGGGCAGTATCTGTCCTCGACGGACAGCTTGGTGTAGTCGGAGGTGTCAGCCATAGCTATCCAACTGGTCACATATGACTGCTCAATGCCGGCACTAGATATAAAGTTTAGGAGAAGTATTGAAATGTTGTAGAAGCTCACAAATGCGCACTTCCTAGCTTTCCGAATGATATCTCGCTCATCCTCCGGAAAGGTACATACGTATTGATGCTATTATTACCCTCGATGGGTACTCCGTAAGAGTTTTACTATTATATGTCTGCTGCGCTAGACAAGGATGTTATTTTAGAAGTATCTCTTAAAGAGTATCTATATTATTCGGTATAATGGTAGGCAAGAACACTAGATAGTGGTATAATAATTCGACCGTCTACTGCAGTAATACAAACATGGCGGCTTACTCGCATGTCTACATTAGTACCGGAAGAGGCGTCATACCGCGGCCAAGGAGCCGTAGTGCTAATCTGACTGAACAGCTGCCCGTGGTCAGATTGGTAATTGCATGCAGCTCGGACTGAGTCTCAATACCACGCTGCCACGAGTACGATATACTTCTCTACAAACTATTATTAGACTTACTAGGCCCTCGCCCGTACGATTTATACACTTTAGGCAATGTCTTGTATAAGTTACTAATTTAAGCAACGTCTTCAACATCTTCCAAAATCATCCAGTTTAGTAAGAATGCGGCTGGATTCCAACAAGACTTTTTAAACGGATAAGCTGTTGTTCTGGGGCAATGCTCTTTTTCTTTGGTTCGTTATTGTAGACGAGCATCCCTTTTAGGTAAGTTGAATTGGCATACAATTTTGAACTAGAACATCATATTCGATAAGAGAGATATTGACAGCTTCGTATGGCAGGTAGACTTCTAATTTTGACTTGGTGTCGATTCAAGATATGCTAGTAGCATTCAAACCTAGAGACTGGACAAAATTATGTCGTCCCCTGAGCATCACATGTGCTGTTCCGCTCGGCTGCAACAAAACTAAATTCATTTCTCTTCGCTATGTACTGATAATTAATTATTCTTGTAGTTACCAGTCACTCTGATACCAGTATTACTGGAGGTTTGACGCATAAACGCTATTGTTATCTATCTAGTGTATAAGTGTATGCAGTCCCTAGATGGCACAGAACATAAATAAAACGGTCAAGTCCTAAGCATCACATTAAGAAGACTAAGAATTCGGGTTCTTCGTCCGCCTAACGGTGCTTTTTTGGAGAAAACGAGAGTGTTTCATTGGACTCCGCGATGATGTCCAACAGTCCTACTGGGCCTCCTCAGTCCCATCAGTGACAACGTCGCCAATCGAGTTACCCGCAAACTGCCAGCGCTTCTTCTCCTCCTCGGAATCGGTTACAACATCGCCGATAGAATTGCCAGCAAACTGCCAACGTTTCTTATCTTCCTCCGAGTCGGTAACAACGTCACCAATGGAATTGCCAGCGAACTGCCAGCGCTTGTCACTCTCGGAATCGGTTACAACATCACCGATAGAGTTGCCAGCAAATTGCCAACGTTTCTTATCTCCCTCCGAGTCAGTGACAACGTCACCAATAGAGTTGCCAGCAAACTGCCAGCGTTTCTTATCTCCCTCCGAGTCAGTGACAACGTCACCAATAGAATTGCCAGCAAACTGCCAGCGCTTGGACGACTCATCCGCGCTTCCCGCGACAGTGGCAGTACTGCGCTGGTCTAAAATAACTGTGAGTTGGCACTCATGTGATTTTATGTCTGAAATTGATCACTCACCCATGGGCATGGCTGAGCCGAAGTTGGCCAGCGCCGCGAGGAGAGGGAGGAGAACCGACGAGTGCATGACCGCTAAATTTGAAATTTCAAGAAAATTTTCAGGTATTGGAAAGCTTCAGGTGTGCTATAAAGATCCGCTGATGATGATCCGGTTGTGTTATGGCGGTTGACAAGCCAAGTCTTTATATATCTGAAAAATCTCGCATGATAGCCCATGCTTCATGACAGGCACATAGTATGTGGAAGTAAACAAAGTAAGCTTTAAATCTCCTTAGCATATTCAAACAATACTGAAATAGTATTGCATGATGCGATACCTCCAAGGGTATAAGGGGTTACGTAAGCCAGACTGACTATTAGTATACGGGGGATTTTCTTTGCACACCCGGTTAGCTGTCTACCTACACAGCCATACATACTCGATATGAATTCAAGCCTCTCTTTTTTGCCATTGATCTCATTATTTACGAGCTACCAGTGTGATTCTGTTAGTGACAGCCCTCTGGGCTGGTATTACTTCTTTTTCTACCGCTAGGTAGATGGCTCTCCCACCACTCGCTGACCTGAAGATGTATGGCACACCCTGGATAGTGTTAATACAAACTATAATTAGGTGAAGACTCCAGAGTGAGCAACGTGCATCTCACCATATTAGGAATGGATTGATTGGTCCCCCTTTCCGTCCGTGTGTTAACCATTATGCTTACCAACTACCGGACTTTTCGGCCGAATTTAAGTTGACCTAATAGCCTATACCAACCATGCATCGAATTATAGTATGATGAGTTGTTAATAGATCTCACTTGCATAAGACCTTCAACTTTGCAGGCATTTTATCGGTTAGCAAAGCCTCAATGTTGATGCCATGTAATGCGAAGCATAGAGTACATCGAAAGATAATACCGTAGATAGAAGTTATCTCTCCGAAGTTCAGTACATAGTTCAATAGCACCCGAATCACTCCTATGGAAGTCCATGCTTGTACTAGTTGTCCATCCGAGCAAGGTGTGAAAAGAACCATTCCCCGTTTCCCTAGTCTTATGAATAGCAAGGTTGTCTCTTAGGCAGGAATCAGAAGCTGAAGCTATTGCACATTTCCTGGCCGATAAAGTCTCATGACGTCTACATACAATACCTAGATTAGTACGATCCGTAACGAATTTCACAGCATGGAAGAGGAAAACAACGCCTTCCTAAAGCCAGAGGAAGAAACACTATCAGGTCTCTCAGACCCATATAGTCATACAGGAGAACGCCATTCCGAGGAATATGATTCACTGTCCAGATCACAAGGCTTTCTCGGTCGAACAAGGCGGAAATCGAGGGCTCGATACTTGCCACGATTATCATGCAATGTGTCAGGCTTCATTTTGATCCTCGCTTTTCAAGTTATTTTCTGTACCTTGCTTCTGTTCTTTTCACGCATTGGTGACCAGCAAGAGAGAAGCGTCCAAGAAACGCCTTTCGCATACTGTAAGTCCATTCGTTTTCTACAGCCAAAAAGAACCACGTATTGAATGAGACTTACACTATCCAAGCCCCGGTCCTCAACCATATCGACTTACCCTTCAAACCAAAACAAATAGACGCCCACCGTTACACGAACCAAAGCATTTATGTCGGCCAACCCAGTCGTGAAGTTGACCGAGCATGGGACCGAATCCAAGAAGCCATGATTCTAGGCGTCACCCGTGAGGACGTTACCCGCGTCGGCAAAAACGCCGACAAGGCCGTGCCATTCGACCCGGCTTGGGGTCTAGGGGGCGACATCTACATGGCCGAGGTCGACGTGTTCCACCAAATCCACTGCCTGAACGTTCTGCGCAAGGCGCTCATCACCAACTACGACTACTACTGGGGACGGAAGTGGGGATTCGAGCCGCCCCTCGATTTCAAGACGCACCTGCGGCACTGCACCTCCCTGTTGCTACAGGGCCTCATGTGCCACGCCGACGTTGAGGTCATCACGCATGAGTGGAACGAGGAGCAGCCGTGGCCGTTCCCGGATTTCGGAGTTGTCAAACAGTGTCGCGATTTCGACGCCCTTCTTGAGTGGGCTGAGGCGAATAACCTGCCAAAGTCACATAGTCGGTATATGAAGTATAGGCCGCCCCCGGGTTGGATTAGAGTTCCCAAGGAGGAGGATCCCGATGGGATTGTGGGGGAGGCTACGGGTTTCAATCACGGCACAGAGACTCAGAAGATTTGTGTAGAGCATTGTGATTCATGATACATCATTCGTGGTTTAGGTAGAAATTTGGTTCAGATTCACGATAAACTATAAAACGTTAGGTGTCAGATGGCTACACTGAGGTCCTGCTATGAAGTTCGACCTTCTGACAGCGGCCATAAGCATATGTACGTGTATCTTGGACCTAGTTTGGGGCTATTTCTATAATAGATTGCTATGCCAAGAACAGTGTTTTGGTCTAGTCTGATTAAGTTGGTACTTGTATCAAGACAAAGTAAGGAGCTTTCAACTGGCGCCAGAGAGCTCAGTGGTAAAGTGGCAGGACAGGAAATCTTCCAATTGTCCGGGCATATCTTTCTCTTTCCAAGGCCATGGAAGAGGCCAGGTTGTGTCTATAGTTAGAAAATATTATCTATAATATGATCCAATACACGAGCGATGTGTTACTGATACGGCTGTGTGCAGGCCTGGATATTTCTTCAGGTTTCTTACGTGCCTTACTGCATATAATGGTAAGATAAGTGTGTTTTATAAGTCCGTGAGCAATGTGCCAAAAACATGCTTACAACTTCATAGGACTATATTTTGTTAGTAAAGATTCTGACCTATAAGACTTGTTTATCACCACATGCATGTCAGCCGCAGACACCGCCGTCATGGTCTCGATCTGGACTATTCATGCGACACGCAAGGGTTCGAAAGGAAAATTTTGCTTGTTCCATGTGTTCAGTGATGCACATATTTTGTAAGGGGAGATAAATCACTCAAAATCAGCTCTCAGGTATGTCCTGAGTAACATTGCTTCCTTCTGGCCCCTGAAGATACCCGTGTAGAAGCAACCTCAGAATAGCCTTTCAGACCCATGTGGTTTATAGAAACCCTCTAGGTCATATTCCTAATGTCCTTTGTGCTTTTGCTATCTAGCATTCTTCACTGCCTCTCCTCATTCCCCTCGCAAGTTGAAGCCTAATGCGTACACCAAGCCGTGCTGTTCTTTCCCAAAACATTGCTCTAATCACGATGTGCGCATTAATCGATATTAGAATATGGCGTCGAGCACCTGGGCCTATGTATACCCCTATTAAGCAGCGAAACGACACAGAAACTCATAGCCCGGGACAGTTACATTCCTTGGTGCATTACTTCTTTAAACCGCTTAGTGCCATACTCAATTCCTCCACCATAGTCTGCTTAATTCTTATTCTGAATTTTGCCTTACTTCTATCCCTTGGGCTTAGTCATTGGGGCGACGGTTGGGTATGCCGGTCTTCTGTACCCAACCTTCTTGACCCTTCAGCCCCGGTGTGTATGTCTCCAAAAATATATATATTCACTAAAACATTAGAGCATTAATGAGCATTTAACTAACTTTTCTATCAGTTCCATATGAGATCAGAGTGTTTGAGCCTAACTATACCTACTGGAAAGATGACGGCCCGTGGGCAGCCCTGGATGGCCGTAAGTATCAATGCCGTACGCACTTCTACACAAAACATCGCTGATCTGAGTCTCCGGCCGAAGCCGCCTCTGATAGCCCAGGTTTCGTCCGTCTGAATCGTGAAGGAAATGCAACTGAGGAAAGCGGCAACGAGGAATGGGTCTACGGTGTCTCAGTGCTCCACCAGCTTCATTGTCTGGGGAGCATTCGAAGTCTGCTCATGAATCTACTCGAAACCAAGGAACACCCACATGAAACACGTAGTTCGGGAGGTCATTCAGACCACTCGATTTCACATGTTCTCCATTGCTTCGATTACATCAGGCAAGGGCTGCAGTGCGCTGCTGATGTGACGCTTGAGAAGGCAGATGCTAGCACGATGGAATCACACGGTTGGGGAGATACGCATGTTTGTCGAAGTTGGGATGCTGTCTGGGACTTCTTGGACAAGCATAAGCTGTAGGGGTATTGTCGCGGAGGTAGGATCATCGAATTCAACGTCACAAACCGTCAGGTAGCAACCGGCATCCATTTGGTTTCATTAGGCAGAAAATCTTGGACTTCGATATTTTGCTCAATTGAAAATTATGGCTATGTTGAAAGTAAGTGCGTTTCCTTTGACCTGCTCACATTTTGTCCATCGACGTGTGAATATATCTAGGGACTACTCCTATTGGAGTATCTGGTGGCTGGTATGTGAATATACAGGTGGCTGGAGGACGCCACACACCTGTGGCTATATAGGAGGATGTCTCCTCCCACCTGTGATACCTTACCTCTCTATCATCAATACAACTGATGTAAACAATCATAACCTGCGTATCTATTTCAACAACTCCTTATAGTATTAACGAAGACTTATATCCCTGCTCTAGACCACCTCGAAGCACGAGAGCTTACTCCCGCGTTTCGACAAGGATTCAATTATAACAGAATGAAGATGTTCAAGATGGATTATGTGGATGTCCTTGCGGACATGAGGTGAAGAAAGGTCGTTTATTAGATCACGAGACTCCATTGAACACTACGGGCCTATGAGCTTTACTGTATCGTTTGATTTTTTCCCTTGCTCGATTTTACTATTTACTTCTATTATGTACTCCGTCCTCTTTATGTACTCAATCGTGTATCATTTATTCATAATCATCCAATTATACTGTACCCCTTATACCACCGTTATTTCACATTAAGCTTATCGACACGACGAAGCTTAACATGAGGCATGCGAGCCCACTCGCCACCCTTGTTGCTGACGCGGTCACTGCCGTGGTCGGGTCTGAGCTTGCTGAGGACGAGACGGTAACAGGCGTGCTTGTAGGTTCAGTAGTAGGGGGAATCGCAGTAGTTGTAGTCGCTTCCACAGCGGTAGAGGACGCCCCGGTAGCTGCCGGTGTAGTAGTTGGGGTGGCTGAGGCTGTAGTCTGCGCCTCTGGGGTTGTGATCGTTGTCGTCGGCAGGAGACCCCCGTCAAGAGTAGGCACGGCGTACGGCGGATCGAAGAGTCCGAACCTGCCACAGGCGTTGCATGGCAGGGCCCACGATTTGACAACGTCTGGGGCCACAAGGCTAGGGTCACACCGTCCGTCGGGCGCTTTTGTAGCTATTTCCGAAGGATCTAGCGTGTGAGGGCAATCAGTGCCCAGGTCAGATAGGGAGAGCTGTCGTGTAGCTTGTCCACCGGGAACTATCGTCGATACCTGGCCCAGGTTGAGAGCGAATACCGGACTCGAGGCGGCAGGACCCGCCCTACCGAGAGTGTTGTAGCCATATATGGTGTTGATGACCATATACACCGATGGCGATGTGCTGGTATTCACGTTAGCGGATGGAGAGGTCCAGCACAAAAGATAGGAAAGGCAAAAGGAGAGAGAATGGGGCTCCATACAAGGTGTAGTCAAGCGCCGTGTCCACATATGTGGAGGGATACGAGTAGTCGTTGTTGGTGGGCCAGTAGAACAAATCCACAGTTCCGGCATAGCTTTGAAGAAAGAAAGCATTAGCAACTATAGTAACGAGCCTGTTCTCGAGACGGACGGGAAACCTACATGCTGCATGATGTTGGACATGAGTCAAAAACCGGGCTGCTTGTGGTGATATACGACGACGGCACACTAGTTATAGTAGAATACAGCGTAGATGAAGTGATGTTCAATGGCACACTACTTGTAGTAGAATACAGCGTGGACGAAGTGATAGTCGGTGGCACACTACTTGTAGTAGAATACAGCGTGGACGAAGTGATAGTCGGTGGCACACTACTTGTAGTCGTCCCGCTGCTTGAGCAGTTGCGTAGAGTGATAGTTGATGTGGATGAAACAGTAATTGGCGGCAGTTCACTGGTAGTTAAATTGTAACTCGATATGTTATGGTAGGGGGAATGATGGTGAATATCTCCATGGTGTTAGTTAACCCGCACGAGAATACTCAGTCGAGGTTTAACACATACCGCTGCCCCACGACTCCTTTACGCCGAGGATCATTAATCCGAACGGCGTCCATAACCCCATATCAAGAAACATGACTGCGACTCTTGCAACAACTACTTAGACCTGAGCGAGCAAAACAGAACGAATGCAATTTAAGGACAGGCCTCGAACAATAAGCGACTGGATAGCGAAAGCGTAGCCTAAGAATATTGAGGAACTAGCCCAGGAGAAGAGCAGACAGCTCCCGGTTTTTATTGAAGCAACAGCTCAAAGCTCTGATTACGTACATCTTCCGTAAGTCTTGGTTAGATACCCGGTTTTTCTAATCCTTGTTTGTACGTGTTGATACTTGTCATGGTGATGAGCGTGGCAACTAGAGAATGAGAGACAACAATCGAGAATACCATGTTGACTATTGAACATCCGCCTGTTTGCCGTGCATACAGGGGTCGCCGGAAGGTTGCTTGATTGGCTCATATGTGGTGCTGAACAAGGGGTTAGGCTGGAGATGACGTCTGTGACGTCCATAATACTACTCTGAGCCGGAGCTTTGGCTGCGGGAGCTACAAGGGTTTTTATAGGTTAGATACTTTCAGATCGCGATTTGCCATCAAGATACTAGACACCGCAGAATGATGTTACCAGTAGTCAGCCTTTGTTTTTTTTTTTTTTTTTTTTTTTGTTATTCATGTCTAATTAGCGAGTTACGCTAGTAGCGACATGCTACATTACCGTAGCCACCGGCACTGTCCTCGATGCCTCTGTCCAAATACTTCTAAAATTGTGTCCGTTCTTGTCTCATTAAGATGTCCTATACAAGACTGGTGTTAGCGTATGTCTGCTCTTGGATACTGGAATGTTGGGCATCCGGCGATAACGCTGTCGTGATCTCTCCCAGCGAATACTTGTGAGTCGACCGAAATTCCTTCATTGTCTATGCCACCTACTAATATATCATTAAGCGAAGGCAACGATGGACCGTGGAGCAGCTTTTTCCTTCGAGTTGGGACCCCAGAACAAGACGTCAGAGCGCTTGTTTCTACGGCATCTCCAGAGTCAATGGTGGTATTGTCAGATTACGGCTGCTCCACGTCCGTATTCGAGACAGTGCCGGCGAATTGCGCAGTCTCAAGAGGTAACTTATTCATCCCTAATAAGTCTTTGAGTTGGGACGAGCTGGGCATCTTTGGAATAAACGAAAATGGAGTTGGTCTCGAGGCGAATCTCGGCTATTCTCAAAGATCTGAGGTTGGCCTGGAAACTCTTGGTATTGGTCTTACAGGACCTAAACTTGACAATCAGACTGTCGCCGGAATCGCGACCCCTGAGCCCTTCTATCTGTATGGCATTACTGTCTCACTACTCGTTGCATATAGGCTGTACCTAATCTGAGAACTCTCACAGTGGGATATTTGGACTCAACAACCAACCCGTAAACTTCAGCTCGCTGGGAAATTACTCTTCGCCATCATTCCTCACAACACTCAAAGACCAGCAAATTATCCCAAGCTTAAGCTGGAGTTACACGGCTGGCGCCAAATACCGTGAGCGCACTTTGAGAGGAATCAAGATAGATTTTTTGCTAATTCTGCATTCGTTCCAACATAGGGCTCAAGCAAGTGTACGGCCAACTGATTTTCTCCGGCTATGACGCGTCCCGATTCACTGAAAACTCAGTCTCTTTCACCATGGCCGACGATGTCACACGCGATTTAGTTGTTGTTCTCCAGTCTATAAGTTACAGCGGATCAACTTCCGCCATTCTCCTTTCTGATCCTATCAACATCTTTATGGACTCGACCGATCCGAATCTTTGGCTCCCAGATAGCGTGTGTGATGCCTTTGAGGATGCCTTTGGGCTGACTGTCGATAACACCACTGGCTTATACTTAGTGAATGATACTCACCACACTACACTGCTCAACTCAGGTGCGGAGGTGACTTTCAGGCTATCTGATGTGACAAACGGCGGAGATGCTGTGACGATCGTTCTTCCCTACAGCGCATTTGACCTCACGGCAGAGTATCCTTTAGTCAACAACACCGGCTATTATTTTCCGCTGAAACGCGCGGCCAACTCAACGCAATACACGTTGGGTCGAACGTTTTTACAAGAAGCGTAAGGAGACCCTGCATCAAGACCAGGACTAGTTGATTCGGGGTAGTATTGACCCTCGTCATAGTTATCTGACAGCCGACTACGAGCGAGAAACTTTCAATGTATCGGCGTGTGCCTGGGTTGAAGGCGCCGAGGAGAATATAGTTACCATCCCATCCAGGGACTCCAACTCTGGCTCTTCATCAACTACGGGTGGCTCGTCCCTTAGCGGCGGCGCCATTGCCGGTATCGTAGTTGGCGCGGTGATCGCCGCCCTCATTGTTGGTGCAGCCATCGCCTTAATTGTTCGCCGCCGGCGGAAAAGGGCGGCGTATGCAGTATCCGAGCCACAACCTGACAT
The DNA here is from genome assembly GCA_022376535.1 of Xylariaceae sp. FL0662B. Lineage (NCBI taxonomy): Eukaryota > Fungi > Ascomycota > Sordariomycetes > Xylariales > Xylariaceae > Xylariaceae sp. FL0662B. The sequence goes on along the minus strand of JAJJKD010000037.1, from coordinate 111,256 downwards.
GTCGGTCATCACAGGACCAGTGCACAACGCTCCGCCGACACCAGCAGCAAAGTACTACTCACCTGAAACTGTCGGCAACAGCACCAACGAGAGTGATTCTAAGAGGAATGGCGGAAGTGTTGCCGATCAGAATGGCCATGACTCAAATAGCCCAGACACACATAATACCGGGCCAGACACCGAACTTGATGGAAATTCACAACAGATTTTCCAGTTGCATGGGGACTCCAGGCCTCAACCTCACAACGAGGCCCCAATCTACTACGAATTAGGGGGCAGCGAAGTAGGAAGGGCGGCGTCAGATAGGGTATCCACGGCAGGCACATCATCCTCGCCCGACAAAAGAGAAAAAGGAGACGAACCCCCTTCGCCCTTTGTGTCTACACTTGGCACCTTAGGTTGGCAGGGTGATAGAGGAGATGCGTCGTCAGATCTCGTCTCCCCTACAACACCCGTTCATTCTGGATCACGGGCTCCTTGAATTACTGATCCGGCGGATTAGTGTATCTCGTTCTTGCTTTATCGTATTAATAATTAGCGGTACCAAGCCCTGTATACCATGGGCAATTGCAAATCATATTGATTTGGGGCTTATTTCCTAAGCAATATTACGGTATATACAAGATTACGAGCAATATCACGAATAATTTGATGTTGCTTCGGAAGCGGTAAAGCATACTGTATACCCAAAACGAAATACACCCATAGTCTCTAATAGCGATAGATATCAGTTGTACCATCACAGTAATTCTAATTTAATTGATATCATAGTTGCGAGATATAGTTCTTAGGTTAGCTGTATGAAGCCTTCTAGTCACTACCTTCGTTCCTTGTCTGCTTCCAGTTCTCCAAGACTTCAAGAACCTCGTCGCATTTCTCCTCCCTTGCACACGCCGTAGCATCCATTCTAGGATAGAGATCCTTGAGAGTGGGATCAGCCCCTTTCTTGAGCAGCCATTTAACGACAGGTGCTCCCTTTGGCCAACGAGCCGCATAGCATATGGGCGTGCCCCAGTGTGTGTTTGCAAACTTATGGGAAACAGTAGCATCCATACCGTTTACATCCAAGCGGCGTTCATCGACTAAATACCGCAGCATCTCAATTCTGCTATTTTTCGACGTGGCGTTGCGATCGTGTGCAGGAGTGTTGCTGTTGGGATCCGCGCCGATACCAGCTGCCGCTGCCACGGCGACGTGTAGCATCCGTCGACTATGTTTTGCGCCTTTCTCCTCGAGGTACTTGAACATAGGAACAGCACCAAACGCAGCGCAAGTCTCCAATATTGGCGGCGGTCGCGACTCCACGCGGTAATCAGGGTCAAATTGCCCGCCGTCAATCCTTGCTCCCATCTCCTCCACGAGCCAGTGCACCATGTCCTCCATTTTGGCCCGCTCCGGGACAAGGTGGTCAATCAAACGTTTTTCACGAAAGGCACCGTTGTCCTGAGTATTGATGTCCCATCCCCGCGCGACGAGCGCCTCGGTCAGGGGCTTCGACGCCCACTGGCAAATCAAGACGGGAGGAACGGCAGAGATCGGTGCATTTTCGTTATCTAGCATGTACGTGAGAAGGGCCAGCGAGTGACTGCTCATGGTGCTGCGAAACACTTCGTCGCGAAATTGGATGTATTCATCACCAGAATCAGAGAGGAATGCGCGTGTGAGAGCTAAGGCTTCTCTGAGACCGGAAATCGAGTTGGACTCGATCGCTGATGCAGTGAGTGTCCAGGGATTGTATTCTGAAGTCCAGACGGGACCAGGTGGTGATGGTTTAGCCTTGTCCGCGGATGCATCCTCGTGCGTCTCCTTCTGGGAACGGCCCTGTTCTGTATTCATAGCGTCTAGGATGTGAGATGGTGCGATTTAGCGATATGGACTCACTAGCAGCTGCAGATGGTGAATGATTTCGCTCAACTCGAGCGTGCTCTGGAGTATTGTCGAAGTAATTCAAGTACGTAAGTAGATCGGTGAGGGAATTGGGATGGGCTAGCCAGCAAACTCGAACTATATAATACAAACTTCCGAGTTTGAAGTCTTACAGTGTTACATATCACCATCTTGTATAGAGGCTAAAATCATGACTCTGCAGCTGAATCCTTGCACTTGTCCTCCTCTTCGGCCGCTTCTATTTGGGATTGCAGTTTATTATTGTCTTAATATGGATCATGCTCAGCCAGGCATCACGAAGCCAGACTTACCATAGTAATTGGTAACTAAAAGCGACCGGGATATCAAGATTTGATCGCACGGCACAAAGCAACGTCTACATGAACTAAAATATACAGGCGGCAAAGTAATGTTAAAGTGTATAACTGGTTAGCTGTGATATATCATCCGCACTTATTTCACTCAGGAAGACCCTATTAGTACCGTCAAGAACGGCGCTCGTTGATCAAAACTAAGCATTGCTTTAGATATCAAGCAAGAAAATCTTGGGACTGAAATTAACCCACTATATATTACGTAGAAGACATGTTTGCTAGATGACATGGCTACCCACTACATTGTCTGACTGTAGCTTACCTAGGTAGGTATCTTGCTGAGATAAAGCCAACCACTAGCTCATCTCTTTAGACAGACTACTAGATTCTAGTTACTCGAAGCATACATTATCAAGCCTCTTCTTTCTTGATTATTTACCTATCAACATTGAGTGTTCTTCTAGTCTCTAGACCTGGCATACGGAAACTCTTTTACCCTTCTCCTGGCACCTTGTCTTGTTCAAGCATTATATTGGGACCCGGGTCCTCGTGGGAACTTTAGCCTACCATTCCACGGCTGGAATTCAAGCGTTCCAACGACAGTCAGTTTTTCTTGTTCATAAGCTTCAGATACATCTCTCTTAGGCTCACTGATACACTCTAGGCTGGGTCTTGATTCGTCTGGTCCTCGGGCCTCACATCCTGGTTAACCTCGCAGGATCCTTGGTTTAACAGTACTGTTACGAAAACCTGTCAGTATTTTCTATATTAATCTATCATACAATTTTTTCTCTAACCATTTGGCTCAAACCCTCCTTCGCGCTCCCCGTCTGTTTCATGTCTTAACCTTCTAATTTCTTCCTTTTTATTACACAGGGGAGTCGCAGTCAAATGCAAGCACACCTACAACCCCAATAACCTCACTTACAACAACCATTATCTCGAATACAGTCAACACTAGCACCACTTCGGCAAGCACTGGTGCCTTAGCCCTGACCACTATGTCAAGCACGTCTTCCGTGAGTCTGACGAGTATTAATTCTAACACTTTGAGTACAATTCTCAATGCCTCTACCGATACTTCTACGGCACAGCCAACCACCACACAGTCAACCACCACACAGCCAGCCACCACACAGTCAAGTACCGAACAATTTGTACTTACACCCGTCACGGTGTTCCCAACATATTCTGCGCCCACCACTACGGTTACAGGCACTGCCGAAACATCTAGCATAGTTGCTATCGCGCCTCTATTCATTGCGATCTGGCAAAACAGGGGAAACCTTGTGGACTCTGAAACTAAGCAGCGGTATATCGAAGATGTAACCAATGTAAAAAACCAGGTAAGCAGATGAACCCTCTCAGCCATTCTCACTGAGGCTGGAATAACAAAGTTCCTCGTTTGGCTTGATCGACCGGTGGTCTAGTTGAGAAAGCGAGGAAGTTGTACATAGTGGGAAGGTAATGGCAGGGAATCATGAGCAAATAACAGAGCGATTATCTCAACGTCTTTCTTCTTCTAATATACGAGCCAGGTTGATGTGCTGTATAGCAACATAGACGATAAGTCGGACCCTCCAAGCCAATGTTCCAGCACCAGCGGCAGCGGAAGCTTACTCGATGACATTTGGGGGCTATTGACGACACCCGCTAAGCTAATTAGCTGTGCGGAGAAAGTTATCGGCAATTTGGTTGACTCGGTCAATGCAGTCAAGCCCATCATCTCTACGGTTGAGCTCTTAACAAATACACTGCAGGATATCGGAAGTAAACTTGCGAAGGACGGGGGCAGCAATCGTAATCCCAAGCACGCAATATATCGCATATGGTTGGAGTCTTCACCATATCAGCTTGAATGGATCACAATGAACTGTCAGGGCGGAAATGCAAATCCTTTTTCTACGCGGCTGTTGACGCCTGCAGCCGAGGCGATGATGAAACAGATGGCGCTTCTCAATCTTCAGCGCGGGAGGTTCCGATAATACATGTACTGATGATATCTACTTTGGTCTTCAACTCCTTCACCGGCCCTGGCTGAACGAAATCGCTGGCTGAGCCGTCAGAAGAACTCCGTGAAGGGATCAATTCGCCAAGAAAAGAGAAGGAGAGAGGCAATTACGATTTGAATGGACTTTTAATGATTTTCGAAGCATAGCACGTTCTTATGCGCTAGTGTGGCTAATAGAGTGAGTTAGGTTCGATTCCTAACAGCGCTATTGGTATTCGCTCTATTAGCAAGGGAGATAGTTTTCTTGCACATGCTCCAACCAATCAAGTCCCCTGTATATTTCCGGATTGAGACAGATCCTAGACCCACAGCTGCGCCCTCATAAGGCTAAATTCCAGTGAGCCAGTTGCCTATGTAGGCAGCTCAGTGCAGCGTCATAGCTGTGATCCGTGCGGCGTTGAAAATAATGGCGGGGCTGCGGGCAGGCGGGGCAATATTTGAATAGCTAAGTGAGTTAGTCGGCAGGTCGGATAGCATCCAGGAACAAATCCCAAGATTTCCATCATCCACCAGCTCAAGACACAACACACTCCTTTACAGGCCACGATCGTTGGCGAGCTCACGCGCGATATTCCTACCAAGACCACAATATCTCCCTCTGTCTTCAATACCACTACAACGGGAAAATGTCAGCAACAACGCACCCCGACCCCTCACCAGGCTCCCTAGCCTTCATCCCGCTCGAAGCAAACCCAGAGCTCATGACCACGCTCCTCCACAAGCTCGGTCTAAGCGAGGCGCTGCAGGTCCACGACGTATACTCCATCACCGAGCCCGAACTCCTCGCCTTCGTGCCGCGCCCGGCCCTCGCCTTGCTCCTGGTCTTCCCCGTGTCGGCGACGTACGAGTCGGCGCGGCTGGCCGAGGATGCCGGCGCCCCCGAGTACGACGGTAAAGGCGAAGGCGAGCCCGTGATCTGGTACAAGCAAACAATCCGGAACGCCTGCGGGCTGATGGGTCTGCTGCACGCCGTGTCCAACGGCCCGGCGCGCGGCTTCGTAGGTAAGTGAAGCGAATTCACCCGCCCCCCCCCCCGGCCCCCGAATACGAACGAACAAACTCACTAACATCCCACCCCACCAGAACCCAACACGCCCCTACAAAGACTAATCGCATCCGCGATCCCGCTGCCGCCGGCCGAGCGGTCAGCGCTGCTCGAGAAGACGCCCGAGCTCGCGGCGGCACACCACGAGGCGGCGAGCCGGGGCGCGACGGCGGCGCCCGACGCCCAGGATGACGTCGACCTGCACTACGTGTGCTTCGTGAAGGCGGGGGAGGACGGTACGCTGTGGGAGCTGGACGGGCGGCGCAAGGGCCCGATCGCGCGGGGGCGGCTCGCCGACGGCGAGGACGTCCTCAGCGACAAGGCGCTCCTGTGGGGGCCGCTCAAGTTCCTCGAGCGCGGCGGCAGCGACATGCGCTTCAGCTGCGTCGCGCTCGCGGGGGCGTTGGATTAGGTTAGGTAGGGTGGATGTTATTGTTGTGGGTAGTCGTGGTAGGGAGTAAAAAGTGCTCTAGTTGAAGGGAAAGGGGGTGGATGGTAAAAGAGGACAGTGGTAGCGGCTTGATAAATGAGTCTGGGTGTATTGTATCATGTCATGGCGTTCGGGAAAAGAGGACTTTCAAGCGCATATGCATAGATGCTACGGCATTTCAGGTGCCCGGGGAGGGCCCAATGATGATTCTGTTAAGAGTTGCCATTCTGTTCTACAAATTCCTGCCTGAACATACCAATGTAAGCAATAAAGGGCTAACAATCTTATAACTCTGTTCTGGTTCCCATGATGGACACACTATCCCGATCTCAAGGCACTCACTTCTGGCATCCTGAAAACAACTTAATACCTCGGTAAGCTTCACCAACTTCCATTCTTTAAAGCACTGCCTCCCCGAAGTCAAGCTATTCTGCACCTCCCGAGGCCTTACTAGCCGTACATTGTCAACCTTGATATCCGTTGAGAGCTTTACGGCTACACCTACGTCTAGCCCAAGCTCTTATTTCAGCAAGTCCCGCATAGAAGACGAGGTTCAGTCATGGAGAAGCTCCTGCGGGGCGCACTGGTAGGAAGCACCTTCGTATCGCCAAGAGAACCGAAGCTGGCAGGCGGATACAGAGCGTGGTGCCACGGCGAACCCATCATATGAGGCGAATGAACGGAGCCGTGAGCACAACGCGGCGTCTCTAGGCACAGCGCAGGCACTAGAGGCGTCAGCGAGACGGGCACGCAGGCATACAAGGCGGGTTCGGGATAGTAGGCTCTGTTGGGGCAGGGGGTGGTGCCGAAACGCTGCGGACTGCCGGCAAAACTACAGCGACTATGCGAATCAATACTCGGTATAACTGCTCTCTGCTCGGGGAAGAAACGGGAGGAAATAGGGACGTCCACCTACCTTCTTTTCGGCGACCATGACGACTGCCGGCTTGGACGAGACGGTACCGACTCGTCCACGTTCAGCCCGAGGTAGTCGTACCAAGGGGACATGCGACTAATCTGTGGAGGCGATGTAGGTCTTCGCACAGGAGGCTGTATGGCAGCCGCGTCGAGAGGAAGCGGTTCCGGGCTGTGAAGGATTTGGCCTGGCTCAGACGATGTAGGCGAGTCTCTGATGCCATCCAAGCCGTGGTTACCAGGTGCAGTCGATCCGTCTTCACACGGGAGCCGATGAGGTAGGACCTTATGAGGAAAGGCTCTTCCTACTGTTGGGTTGTCTCCGGCAGATGAGTCCAAGTCAAGATGCCGCTGCACGTGGCGGCTGAAGTGATCTGCCATATGCTTGATCAGCTCTAGTTCCCCATCATCACTTTCCGTAGTGGATCGCATGTGAGACCGATCATCTCGATCATTCTGGGCAAGCATCCTCCTTGCGGTGTCAGCAAGTGCATTGAATGACGGCAGCCCGTCCCAGTTCCCTAGTATATCTCTAACAGAGTCAAGGGTCGTCCTCTCTCCGGGAGACTGGCACATTTCGCATCCCGGGTGCGGATGTAGAGCTGCATTTTCAACTGAAGCGGCTCCATCAGCACCAGTGGGGAGGTTTGGTGGCGGAGATCGAGCTTTTCTGCCCTTGTTCTTCTTCCTCTCCTCTACCTTGCGCGCATTTTCCTTCTTCTGCTTCTTCGCCCTCTCCTTCTCTTTCTTGGCCTTCTCCCGTGCCTCTTTCTCCTTGGCTTTTCTCATCTTTTTCTCGTTTGCTTTCGCCTCCTTAGCCCTTTGCTTCTCCTTTTTCGCTTTCTCCTTTAACTCTTTTGCTCTTGCCTTGTCATTTCTTGAACTCGGACCCTTCGGGATTTTAAGAGCTTCTGTACCCGCTGCAGGCAAAATGCGATCTTGAGTGGCATGTGGAGGCTCCTCGCTCTGCTCAGCACGCGTATTTGTGTCTTCCTCGGGCTTTGGTTCACCGGATTCAGACGGCTCGTGAGAAGTGTGGATAATTTCTTGGACAGCGTCCAAAGCTCGTCCCAGCCCATGGATCACCCTGTCCGGGAATGTTTCTTCTTCCGGGTTTTGCGATGGCTGGCTAGTTGGCTTGGATGCATCTTCACCAGAAGGTTGATCATCCGCTGTACCTTTTGTCAGCTGATATCATACAAAATACCAGAGTGGTATATGAGGAATTTGATCTTGGTTCGCTCCCAATGATTGGTATGACATTTTCAGAATTTTTGAAGAGTGAAATATCGAATTGTGGGAGAGCTTACCGTTTGAAGCTGTCTGTGGAGATGCTTTCTTGCTCTGGGGCCCTGCCTTTAGTGCTTCGATCCCCTTAATTTCAAGTTTAATCAACTCAGATGCCACTTCTTCCGCCTGATGTTCGGTTTGAGGCAGCATTTGTAAAACCGAAGATTGACTCGGTGAGATCTCTTCTTGTCTTGACGGCGGTGGTTTAGAAGATTCACCCGGCTCATCTCCTCGTGGAGATTGTACTTTCTCTCGAGGATGTCTTTTCTTGAGTTTACTATGTGCAAGGTCGTCTAGCTCCGGCTCCGGAGAGTCACCAAGCCAGTCGCAGGCTTCACGGGGTTGGCGCGGCTTCACAACTTCGTGAGAAAGGTCATTGATTTCAGACTCAGGACTGTCTGCCCGCCAGTGGCAGGTTTCGGGGGCCGGTCGTGCTTTCGTATGCTTATCGGCGATATCATCATGTTCAGGCTCGGGGCTGTCTCCACGCCAGTCACAGTGTGCTGCAGCCTCCGCCTTGGCCTCTTTCTGTGCTTGAGACATTGTGTTTCCGTCTAAGGTCGACCAGAAGTCTACAGTGACGTAGCGTTTGGCACTGGGTTGATACAATTGGGATTCTTCTCGAAAGAATAGCTTGAACCCAGAAGTAGGGGATTGGGTCATCACATCTGGAAATACTGCATCTAATGATTCTGTGTATATTGTGATTAATTAGGTACGAAAGTATCAATGTGTAGGTAGGGAAGTGGACGACGGGGTGGTAGTTGTTGAGGAGGATGGCCTCAGGACATTCGGGACAATTCTACGACACCACATACTTAGATACTCTCCTAGTACTGCACAGAAGGTTTACAATACGTATTGAGCCTACCTCATCTGGCTAATGAAATTTACATTCCTTCTTGATCAATAATTTACAAGCGCAAATGTGAAAAGGAGCGACCGATATTCACAATCTCAGACATACCTAGGAAGCTTATAAAGGGAAGCGCGATGAGTTAGCTGTATCATTTAGCGTCGTTTACGATATCATTTCAAACAGCAGGCACCTACTTCAGTTGATATTGCCTCTATTCAAGTGACTCCATCATGTTAATGTGAAGGTAAAACCGTCCGAGTTATGCCTTCAGTCTGATCCCACAAACCACTGCGAGTGATGTTAACTAGAAGTCATTATCTTCTAATAGCCTTAGAAACATAGCGTAACAGGTTATCTCTATGTCAGACCATTCATACGAGAATAGATGGCCCTAGACTAAAGAAGGAGGAAAGAGGAAAACGTGTCAGAATAGTTGACGTGGCAGTTTCAACACACAACATAAACGGTAAAGGTATATTTTTGCCAAGTTTCGTGTGATATGAAAATAACACAGAGATTACTTGAACGACGAGTAAGATGGCTGTAGGATACCTGTGCGATGCAACCCTGTCAGTACCTAGCATCAAGAAGAAACAAGGTAGAGGTAGCGCCTAGGACTGCTGAACTCAAAATTATATGGTAGCCAAGAAACCTGGGCCGACATCTCAGTTATTACAGGTGCGAGGATTACAAACTTAACTACAAACTAACTAGTAAAGATGGCCTTTTTTCTCCTTACCCTTCTCTCTCTTTCCGAGGCTTGCCATGTAAGTGATCAGTCATTGTTATACTTGGAAAACCATGACTTGGTCATCTTCGACGCCTTCGGAAGGGACGAAAATTGACGGGGACGATGCTTATCAGTCTGTCAGTATGAGCCAGCCTGTGGTGGAGTAGACAACACGCGTCGACGCCCCAGAATATGCGGAACCCAGAGGGAACCGGGTGAAGGCCGTTCAGTAAACGGCCTCACCGATAAAACTATCACAGATATGGGGTACAGTTCGTGACTGTGATTCCATCGTCGGAGTGGAAACTAGCGATGGGGTCAACATCAGCTACAACACCAATACCGCAGAAATCCTCATAACGTCTTCTCTAGGGACAATGAATGCAGTTTGATTAAGCATTGAATGACATATAGCTAAAATTTCGTCTACGACGAACGCCTGGGCCAAGGGGTAGGCGGTAGGTTAGATATCAAGATCAGCCTCAGCCCCGATACCCTTAATCCATTGGTTCAGGCTGTTTCAGCCTCTGACCGACTCACCGTGGGACGTATGTACTGTCGACCGATGGGGATCTCACGGAGCGGAGGCGGGAGAGGATGGATGACGGTGCACTGTTCAACCCCCACTGCCCACTATTGACCATGGTTCTTCAAGGTTTGGGACGGCTAGCAAAGGTGTACGGCCGCCCATCGGGACAAGAAAAGCCGTCTAGCTTTGGGTGGAGGTGTGGTCAACCACCTCTGTTGTCCGGATGATATCAGAGTATGGACTTGAGTAGGTTGGTGTTTGCATGTGGCAAGATATGTGATGCCGCAAGCTCGAGTTCACCTTGGCCAAAGGTTCAGGCATAAAATTCAGTCGGGGGCCTATGAAAGCTGTCGTTGCCGGTACAGGCGGCATTGGGGTGAGGGTTTTGTGGTCTTCATCCTAGAAAAATGTGAAGATTTTCAATCAAATTCTCAAGAAAACCCTATGATATTAAATGCAACCTTAAAGGAGGGTTTTCATAGTAACAACATAGAGCTCTATAAACTTGACGTACGTCGAGGGTGGCCGGCAAAGGATCGCCAATGTTCACAAGAAGACCCTGGGCAGCCAACATTGACTTGGGCACATAAAGAAAAACGCTCAATGTCGTAGCTACCGTGGAAAGAAGGATATATCGAGACAGTACGATAAGCCCCGTCCACATGTATCTCCCTGTTACTCTCTGGAGCGCGCATATATAAATAGGAGTGGCTATGTGGATGTTGGTCCAATAACATACCCCTCGCAACTTTATTTGGACTGCATTGCGAACTGATGCCATATACCCCTGCGTTGCGCTTGAAGGGTCTCCCCGACTTTGGGTTCGGAGCCGAAGATTATTTGTACTACGTTTCCGCTCGAAGGCAGGATTGTAAGGTAACAAGCCAGGAGCCAGAGGGCACATGGGCTGCTGAGGCGGATGCCAATGGCGGTGTTAAGAATCGACCCTAACTCGACTTTGGTAGCCACAGATGGCGGGAGACAATTAGTTAAAAGCCAACACCAATCATAGGACGGCACAAATGCACGTAAATTCTTGGCAGCACAGTTTTGGGATCCAAATTAGACGCTCATTGGGAAGAAAATCGCCGACAGTTGCCATCCCTTCCTGGGATTCCACATCAAGGATTCATGATCCTTCAGCTGTTGCGTGCCGTGCTGATAAACACAAGCCTGAATAGCTACGTAGTAATTGGTTGGACTGGCGGTAAACGCCATCTGTACGGCGACGTAAGCCACGTGCCAAATTCACCGAGTCATTCGTCCCCTGCTGGACGAACCAAATTTGTTAGATTGGTGGTTCATTTTAAGACGGCAGATATTCGCTTGCCGTGCTATGCCGGCCGGCAAGGTTCTACCATGGGGTCTGATCTATATTTGTCTCCGTTATGATCTTCGGGGCCGGGAATGTGGATAGCCCGGGACTTCTGTTACATAGATTGATCCAACCAACCTTGCTCTGATCTGTTTACACAGAAGTTGTTGCCTGTCGGAGACGTTGGTCCAATAGCGTATTGTCAGAGAGATGTCGCAAACGGAGAAGACAAACGACTCCCATGATCTAAGCCCGAAAGCTTTGACTACTTAGCTTGTTTTCAAACAACTCACGGTGCAGGCGTTCCACAATGCGCTGGAGATGTTTCTACGTTTTCTCTGATAAGTCGTACCAGGAATCGATAGACACTGATAAACGGCGATTCTGGTCCCCTGTGCTACCAATAGACCATCGTTGTCGAAATTAATCGATTAAATAGAAGCCCGTAGTGGCCGTTAGCGATAGTGTCGAGCGTCTAAGACAAGGGGCGCTGCGAGTCACAATCCACGTGGAAACGCTTCCAAACGCAGGAAAACACTAATCTCGGTTGCCCGCTCCCTAGATAACTGGACGGCTTGACGGGCTTCACAACCCAATCCACATTTATCTGCGTCTTCTCGAGGTAGATCGCCAGTTTAACCGACGTGTCTACTTGATATTATTAGTAGTTCGGAGAGATAACCCAACAGATCAGTTAACCTGTAGTATGTCGTACTTCGATGTTAGCTTGATTCGTGGACGTGTCCTCCGCAAGCTAGTAACGCTGTGCGAGGTTTAGTAGTATTCTCTAGGTCCAGCCGGAGACATTGTCAAGAGTTGATATGACGAGATGGGCTGAACCCCTGGAGGACCCGACACGACGGCACGGTGCTTGGAGAGATCACATCTTCCGATCCTGGGGTATCTCCCGCTCGCCCGCTCGCCCATGGCTGCCAGGCTAGCCTTGATACTACGACAGATGGGAGATATTTCAAGGCCGCGGTTCCGGACAGCGCTCGAGCTTCAGAGGACTATGTTTGCTAGTAGTGAATGACCATCTATTTTCTATCAGCTAGAACTAGATAACGAATCGAAATATTGGAAAACAAATCCTGATAGGCCTCCAGGGCAACGAAGCAAGGCAATGAATACCTATGATGCGTGATGGTCAAATAGTTGCGCTAGAGACGGCCAATCGGGGAACAACGGAAGCCGAACATCGGCTTGATGGCAGATTCAGAGAATTCTTGTAGAAAAGAAAAAAATGTTGCATCAATTATGCAGATGTTGGCGCTAAGCATTGAAAAGAAATACATAATATTCATGCATTCAAGTCGCCGTTCTTCATACCAAAGTACGTCCTACAGTAGGTACATGTATGAGAGGACAGGAGAAATGCCACATGCAAGGTGCCGGGATGAATTAAGTCATTAGATCGGGACGGCAGCACAGTGCTACCGATATCCTTTCTTTTGATTACCGTATCATAAATTCTCCTATCCTAGCGGCCCCTGCATCTACATACACTACGCCCCCTGTTTTAATGTTATTTAGTGGTTCTTGTAGTGAATTTATGCGTTTGTCGAAAATCCGTAAGGCGATCTTATAGAAATGTACTTTTCTTAGAATTTTGCCTTCAAAAGACTTCGTCAACGTTGTTAATATTGAAACATTACCTTGTAATATACCTTGTAGCGGGCTATTCCCGCTGTACCTCTCCACCGCGGAATTGAACATTAAAACAGGGGCCGACCTGTATATCCACATGTATGCATACCTAGGTACTTAAGAAGTATGTATGACGGAATGAAGTCGATGTCATACATACAAATCAGCATTAGCCTCAGAAAATAATTTTTCTTTTTTTATTTATTATTTTCCCCCTTATTTTCTTTAATCACTGGACCAGTTCTTGCGTCTTCGACACTTTGCTTTTTGAGACGGGCGCTAGAATGTAGGACTCGACTCGTTTCGATATTGATACACCAATCTACTTAAGTAAGTAGGTATCTAATCTAAGTTCAAATGCCCCACCTGGTCCAGGCCTTTAAACGGGGTTCCCCTTACAAACGAAACTTAGATTGTACGCAACCGACGGGTATTCTCACTGGGGCGGCAGTTCAACATCGTCGTTTGTGATTCTCTCCCCTCCTCCCCATTTCCTCCCCCTTTTCCAACCAACCAACCAACCCGACTTTTACCAACAACCAGCAACTAGAGCTACATCTTTCACCGCAATCGATGTCCTATCTCCGCAGTCAATCCACATACATAGAAATCAATATGTTTCCCACAATTTCACCCTTCGGGGGTTGTTTTATGTAGTTGTGAAACGGCCTCGCTTGGTGGCAAGCATCCTCAAACGCAATGGCGAATGACCAGGTGCACACGATGACAGCTAGCCGCACTGGGTTAGTAGAAATCGCCAAAAATCACCCATGGCGCCATGCAGCCATGGTTGCTGCATCGCGCTATGACACTGTGCAAACAGCCCGCCGTCCAAGGAACCTTGGGAACTCCACGATCCAATAGAGCTCAAGCGCTGGCCAGGAGGGTCGAGTGGGCTACCGAGAAACACCAAACGCATGGTACCGGGGTCCTTAGCTGCAGATTCCCAAGGTGGCATGCTCCCTCATTCCAGCCTATGCCCACCCTCGTACATGAGCCTGCACGTACCTAGTTAGTTCACGTTGTCACAGTAAGTTAGGGACGCAGCAGTAGTAGTAAGTCTATGTAAATAGATAAAGATGGTGGGTGGCACACATCTCTCCCACCTCCGCTAGTTGTGCGCGTATAAGCGCATCTTTCCTTCAGGTTTTCCCGCTTGTTAGCATTCACCACGATTCAGTTGCTGACCAAAACATCCTTTTCTCGACTCAACCTTCCTGGGACATACCATCTCCTCGATTCTCTCAGTCTACTGTACTGTTTCCACAACGCTCGCTATCTCGTCCAGTCTGATTCAAAATTTGTCTCACTTCTGGAGTCGAAAGCCGTTGCAGTATATGGTTCGGAGTTTTACGACATGTGGTAAAGCCTCCACTATCTTCGACTTTCTTTTTTTTTTATCCGATGGGACCCTGCATCTTCCCTAGATTTTGAGGGAGTGGGAAGAGAGAGACAGAGAAGCGACGTCTACGGAGACTAGAGAGTGAGGTGTATATGACCACGTCGCTTCATCGGAATCAACCATCATACTTACATATGGACGAGTTTTCACCGAGTCTACAAGATGGGCTGGTTGAGCTTTCTTTCTAGAAAGTCGTCTTCGACTAATAAATTATACTCGAATGATAGCTCGAACGAGTCGGACATCCTAAAGGTGCAGGCCTACGATGCGACTATAGCGTCTCATCCACCCATCCTCGGTATGGCTGTGCCCTGATCCCAGGGGTCTGGTATGCAATTTCCCAAGCTGACTGATTTCTAAAGGCACCTATCCGGTAGCTGGCAATGGACAAAAAATCCTAGAGGAATTCCGGAAATCGCACCCCCAATTTCAGCATATCAAGTCTTCTGACCCCGATGCCTCTGCGCCTCCTCCGTTGGTCCCCCGGCTCCGCGCCGGGAGCATCGGACGCCCGAGTACGGCACCGTCGGCCCAATTTCTCGACGAAACATTTCGGCCAAAGTCGGAATATGGTGCACGAGCGAAACCGAAAGTTGAGCTACGAGAACCGCTAAAGAAACGTCACGGTCCATACAGACTACCGTCTAAGATATCGACAGACCACGACAGTGTCGCTACTAAGTCCGTGTACAGTCTCCCTTCACCTACTTTCAATCGCAACCGCGCTTCCTCAGTCTTCACTGCTCATTCGGCTTCAACGGGAAAGGGATTTGTTGATCTTCTAGATGCTCAATCATCTATAAAGCCATTGGATTTTTACGGTCGCATTAAAGCTACTGGAGCCAAGAACTACGGTGAGGATGTGGCAGATCGCAATCTCGGTGAAATCGGGGGCGACCTGGACTCCACGAAGGCCCGAGAGCCTCACACCAAGACCTCTAGCACTACCATTACAGGCGATGACGAGATAGACGATCTGCCGCATCTACCAAGCAAAAGGCATTCCATGGGATCTGGCCTACGGGCGAAGTCTTTGAATCCAGATGTTCATAGTCCATATCCTAAGAGAACATCTTCACTAATCCACTCTCCGTTAGCTCAGTCTCAGGATCACGTGGCGGAGGGTGATGTTAGAGTAGCTAACAAGACCGAGAGGACTCGTCGAAAGTCCTTACCTTCATATGTCTTTCTCTCTTCTTCTTCCTCCTCCACCGATCGACCGCGAAGTTCCTCCCGAGTAAACGGAGCTAAAGAGACCGATCTTAGCGATTTCCCGGACTCACTGCAGGAGAAAGCAAGGGCCGCATCTCAGGGGGGTTTCGGATATGACGTATCCTCAACTTCGAGCTCCGCGAAGAAGTCATCACAAGCATCCCGGAAAGCCCGGGACCATGCGAGAACTACAAAGGATAAGATTTCTAGCGACTCTTCCCATAAACGCAACGAGTCCGAGCGCATCCAGATCCAACCCGGCCAAGAGATTCGACCTAGATCCGCTAAGGGCTCCTCTTGGCGCAGGACGATGTCGCATGTGTCTTCTTCAAGCTCAGTAAAGTCGTCGCTGAAAAGGCATAGTCCTCAAAATGTTCAATCTTCCAGTCTCAGGGCCTTAGTCGCTGAAAGCAATTTGCCGAGCGCAGGACCATCCAGTCCTGACAAGAAAAGGGATCGCAGCTCCTCGAAGGTTGATGTAGAAAGTATCACCGACTTGCATGACTTGCACGACCTATTCGCCTTGTTGCCACCGGTGATACCCGCGAAGCCATCCCGTAAGTTACTTCTCTTAGATTTACAATCGTCATCGCCGTCTTAGGCACACTATTCACTAACGCGGGATATACAGAGAGGTCTCTACAAAAGAGCTCCATAAGTAGAGACCAATCAAACAACCAAACGCGAAATTCGAGCGTTGCGTCTCCGTCAATTAAGAGTGTGAAACGTCTAGAGGCTGAAGATTCAATACCGGAGCAGACCAGCAGTCTACGCCACTGGTCCCTCACCTCGGAGACGGCAGGGTCAGCTCATAGCTCAAACCCATTCAGACCGCAGTCAGGACATACCACCAACACGTCAGTCGATCTGACACCTAGTGTGCCTTTATCCAAGGTTATCGACTCGGGCCAAACCTCATTCACCCCTAGAAGCAACCGCGTCGCTTCTAAGGATCGAGAAGAGGACCTCGATCGCGCATCCTTTTCCTATGTGGACGAGCCACTATCACCGACTAGATCTACAGTCAGCTCCACCCGTGATGAATCTTTCATCGACTTCAACATGGACAACGTCTCCTTAGACGATTCTTTCGACGCTCCCCAGCAACCTGACGGCGAATTCGAGAAAGATCTCGTCTTTGCAGGCGAGGGCTACGGTTACGCCGGGTCCCAATTACCTGGACTACCAGGACTGTTCGACGCGGCTGTAACATTCGAGCCGGCTGTACCATTCGACGCGCCTGGACCACAACGCAAGCTGGCTCAGCCGCGACAAACCAGACCCAACGATGTATTCAAGGGCCCCTTTCATGTGGCCGCTTTCCACTCTATCCCTGAGGACATCTACTCGTCTTCCTTGCCCGCCAAGTACTCGACCCACTCCCTGCCGCATCAACCCAGACACAGGCCATCTCACCTCCGGGCCCCAATTTTCGACTCGTCCGAGTCGGAGAACGATGGTGGCTTTAGGTCAGACGATGACGAGGAATCCGAGGAAGAGCTCAGCTTCGACATCCCCTTTGCGCGCTCAGGCACGGGCTTAAATAATCCGGCGAGTCGACGGAGGTACCAGGCAGCCGAGGAGCCCATTGAGGAGGAGGACCTGGATCTAGACATCAAGACGGCCGCGCTGCTGCGCAGGGAGGCCAAGGAGCGGATGCGCCGAAGCAGCGCTCCCGCGCGTAGATCGAAGGGGAAGGGCAAGGCGGCGGTTGTCCACGTACCCAGGGCCGGGCTGGATGATCCATCCGGTTACGCAGATATCGACTCATGAACGATACAAGCATCACACATCACATATGGGGGGAGGCGCATGTTGTTTATATTTTGCATTTAGGCAAGGCACGGCTTGGTTCGGCAGGGCGGGGCGGGGAAAAAGGAAGCGAGTGGCGTTTGAACGGGACAAGAACAGACAGGAACGAACAGGAATGAGCGAACGGGATTTTCTTCTCATAATACCCAACCACCCCCTTTTCCACCATTTTGTCAGACGGACGTTTGTACCCTGCTTGGATTGATCACACCGATCTATACCTCGGGAGGGACATCGTCTATTTTGTTTTTTGGCCCTACAGGTACACATTATTAGCCCCACATCCGGCTCGTTGCCGGTCGCGATTACATGTTGGGGTGCATTTGCATAGAGATGGAGAGCCAGGGCGACCGAGGGCTCAGAAATGCAGTCGAGGATAACCTCGACTATGTATGTCGAGGAGGCTTGGAGTTTAGATCCAACATATCAATCCTTATACCCCGATTTACCGTGTATGGATGGACAGCCACGTGTGGACGGATAGCTACTTATGTAGATACATAGACAAGATAGGCTACATGGCATTCTGCCGTTCGCTGTATGGAGATCGAGGCGAGAGTAAATATTAATTACACATTAATGATTATTTCTACGCGCCTACCCCTCGAATGAATGCGTCACGGTATAGTCGTAGAATAATAAGGGATGCGTACATGCACGCTTAAACTGTCATTCCACTCCAGAGAATGAGTTGCTCGCAACCAGTAAAGAGTTATTTCCAAGCAAAAAAAACTTCCCTAGCCAGTTAACTTAGGCAACCGGTAAATTACTAGGCTGCCAGTCTCCATGACTTGGCGAAGACGAGCAGTGGGCGGGCATTGATCTACTATACATATTTCATCACATCTTGCCAGTTAGTTCACGGAAATCTATCACTACACAATGACACAGCCGACCCGATATCCACCACGGCCTCGCAAGATAGCGATTCTTCATAGTTCAAACGCGATGTTTTATTAAAGGCTTCGCAGTCTAAGCTAAGAGCTCCCGAGATTAATTTATGGTAAGAATTGTCTAAATACCAGGTAGAAATCACTATTTGTGGTAGATAGGCTCGGGAGATGAGTCGCCTATATATCAGTTCTAAACCGCGGTAGCGTGCGTCATGGGATCGACGGCCTCGACTTGCTCGGGGGTGCAAGTACAGCCGTATTTCTGCTTGTACCCCTCGATACTAATCCCTTCCAGATCACCCATCATCTTCTTGGCGGCTGCGATCTTGGCGTATCGGCCGCTGGCTGCGTTTGCATACTGTGCCACTTGACCGTGGATCATCAGGCAGCATAAGACCTGGGACTCGCTGATGGCTCCGCCCTCGACATCGATTTCTTCGACCATGAGACGCCAGTCGGCACAGCGGAAATGCAACTGTAGCATATTCGAAAGATAGGTGACCGGGTGTTTGTTGGCGAATGTATCGTAGAGGTGCATGTCCTCGAAGTACGGACGGACCTGGACATCAAAAAAGCGCTGGACCTGATTGTAATCATACTTGCTATCGACGAACACTGCCCCGACGTAGGACTCCACAATATCAGGGAGGCATTTCGGCGGCCGCTGGACGTTGACCCAGAAGTTTCGGGCGTATGATGCGCGGTCAAGGTTGGCGCTTTCAGCTTCGTCTTCCGCTGTCTTACGAGCTTCCGTGATCGCGATGACGTATTCGGCGATTTCCTTTTGTAAGCCGGTGGACATGGAGAGCATGTGCTTCTGTAGGCCAAGATTAACACACAGGCAACCCAAGAACATATTTGACACCATAGCCATCTTGTGCTCTGTTAGCCACTGGGGATCTGCGCCTGGGAATCGATGATATAGGAAATCGACGCAGACCATGTCCAGAAGCGCATCGCCAAGAAACTCGAGACGCTGATAGTTAGGGATACGCTCATACAGAGTCGAGTAGGAGGGATGCATGAATGCACTTCGTAGGAGGCGCGGATGAGTGAACTTGTAGCCAAGCTTCTCCTCGATCTGTCGGGCTAGCTCGAGCTGAACAGCGGTAGAATCGGCGCTCTGCCACTCGGGAACCTGATACGCTGCATAGTAGTCCGCATAAGTAGTCATCTTGTGGTGCGCATGGTTGACAAACTTAGTCACGGCCTGAATGGCCAGGTCGAAATTCTTCTGTTCGTAAGTCGTCATATATGACGCTCCAATAAGCGCCTCGCAAACGTCAGCAATAGATTTATCTGCGAGTACGTGCACTCCTCTCCCGGCGTCTTTCTTTCCAAGGATGCTGGTGTTTTGCTTGCCTCTCAGTAGTTCGAGACCGTTTGGATACCAATGTCGTCGATTGAAACCTCTCGAACGGATTGATTCTTCGATTTTCAAGTCGAGTGCATTATTGAAAAGATTCTTGTTGCAAATTAGTACCATGCGGTCAACATGATACTGAAACTCGTTGCTGTCGGGGATCTGTGAGAACAGAGCAATTGTGGTGCTCATCTTTAGGAACGAGTCCCCAAGAAACTCAAGACGTTCATAGTTCTTTCCCATCCCTCTTTGGAGGTTGACTTGCGTTTCTGAATGCTCTTCAGTGTTGTCGCTGTCCTTTGTCATCGCTTCAAGAGCGAGATCAGGACGGACACCGAGACCAAGAGATTTGCAGGTGTCCAACACAATCAGGTTGGATTCAAGACGGTACATAATCGCTGGCAAGTTATAGATCATTGCAACCACATCGACCGGCAGCTGAGACCAGTTAGCAGTTAGGCGTAATAACAGTATCATGGGTGATGAGGAAACTCACAGCAGATATTTTCAAAGTCTCGAAGATAAGATAGCATCTTCGCGCTATATCCTTTGGTTTATCGAACTCATCAAGGAGGTTTCGTCGAATAGGAATGTACTCGGCTTCCATAACGGGTAGATCGTCCCGGACTGTAATCTTAGCCCGTGCATTTGACCACAAGCTGACACTGAAGTTCCAAATGTCCGCGGGTGCTTCACGCCGAGCTTTTCTGCCTTGCTGGCCTTTGGGGAGTCCCGGCAGTTCCGGGTCAGTGGGCTTAAGATCGTGGCGACGGCGGATGGTATAGAATTTACGGGAACCGTCGTGAGGGTCAATGACGAATTTTTCTTCCAATAGTCCATCAGACTGGTTCTCCAATTCAAGATATTCCGCAGTGTTTTGGAGTCTAGAGAGACATCCCCAATCAACCGCTAAGCGAGCATTGCTATTGACGTTCTCGAAGTCGAAATCGTGAGCCTGAATGACAGGTGCCAAAAAGTAAGGCATCTTCTCCGGGTCTGGCTTGTATTCTTTGCTAAACACATCCTTGAAAATCTTCAGCGTGAAGTGGTTCAACACCTCAATCTCCGCTGGAGTTGTCTCTATGGCGGAAGAGAGTGGAACACATTCCACATCTGAAGTGCGCTGGTTACCGAAAAACAGAGGGAACTCGGCCACTTGGGGAAGTGGCTGTCTGGTAAGAAGAGCGATTGGTCTCGAAGGTCTATCGAGGGCTTCGGGGCAAGACAACTTTAGGATCGTAATGAACAGCTCTTCAGGCATTCCACGGCTATCCCAGATATAAGGTTTAGTACGCATAGGGTACTCGGCTCGCTTCTTCGAACTAATGGCCAGGTGTGCATTGCGCATAGTCGGCAGTTTCTTAGCGAACGTCGACTGCAAGTAGTCGTCCAGATATTTTTTCCTCTTTAGCTGAAGGCACATCTCGAAAGCAGCAGAGCACTTGGCAACCTGTTTAGATGTCGCGCGTCGACCGATTGCGCTCCTGATTGGGGACGTGTCGGGAAGTAACACTTCACACTCGAACTCCCGACCAATATGCCTTAAGACATAATCCGCGGTCAAGGTGGTATCTAAAGGATGCGGCAAAGTTGACACAAAGTTGGCCAAGATTACTAGGCTCATCTTATACGTCAGCTTCGCCCCTGTTGATGGGACGATATAAGTACGATGGCTCTTCTCCTGAGATAGGAAATAGTCAATGTTGTAGTCGTTGCGGGTAAGTAGTCGATCTTCGGACAGCGTTCCGTAGAACTGGCGGAGTCTCGCCTCGCTATCTTCATTATCAAAAACTGACTGAATTTGTCCATGATTGGTCATTTCCACCATATGAAAGAACTTGGAGTCCTTCCGTCTAGCGCGACCTCTTGACTGGACGTACTGGATCATCGTTTTGCAAAGGTCGAAGCGAATGACAAGATTACAATCTGGTATATCTAGGCCTTCCTCTGCGACGCTCGTAGCAAATATGCAATTGAGATCGCCATGTCGAAACCGGTGCATAGTGACAAACTGTTCCTTCAATGTCATGCCGGCATCTCCCGAGTCGCTACCTGTAGCTCCCAACTGTCATCCGGTTAGTATTCACATATAGTCATCGAAAGGTACAAACCCACCAACATGCCCGACCTAACAGCAGCCATGTTCATACTAGGCTGTTTGAGGAGGTCATTCAACAACATCGCAGTCAGCCGCTGTTCCACGAAGATGATGCACTTATCCTTCTCTGGGTCCAGATGCGTTCGAAGTGCCCCAACCAACGAGTAGACCTTGCCGGACAAATGACATAGATTGTGATCAGGGGCAGAAAGCTCATGGTCGGCCACTAGATGATACGCTTCCCTGACTAGCAGCCGCTCAGCGTCAAGGGCAGCTATTGGCATTTGCACTTTACGAGATATGAAGTTCCTTTCCGTCTTCGCCTCCATCTTTTGTGCTTCTTCATGGGTCAAGCAGATCTGCCAGACTCGATCGGCACACCAGCGACCAAGCTCTGCAGTGCACTCTCTCGAGTATACGAATAGCCTCCTTAAGACGTCATTGTGGCCAACCAGCCTATGCAGCTTTTGCCAAAGTGGGGTTTCATAGGGGTCTGGCGCCATGCTATATTCGATGAGATCTTCGAGCGGCCGATTAATAGATGATCTTGTAAAGACTGTAGGATCAGCCACGGTGGCTATCTCGCTATGTAAAAGTCCTTCCAGTTTCGTAGCGGCGTCGGTGACGTCGATTTTGGCATCGACGGGGGATGCAGTCATGCCTAGGATCCGAGGACGTCTCTGCCCCCCTTCCTCCAACGACGCATAGAAGTCTTTGATGATTCTAGCGTACGGATGGTTCTTCTTTGTGTGATGAGCCTCATCAAATACCAGTAGATTGATTTGATCCATCCTGACGAACGAATGATGGAGAGATGCGAGAAGTATTGCGGCGGTACACACAATAACCATGTTATCCTTGGTCTTCTGCTGCCAGAAATCATATGTGAGTGTAGATTCTGCGAGATCGCCATAGAACCGCTCAATAGGATGGTCAAGATTGGCTTTAAGAACCTCGTACTGCTGGAGTGCCAATACAACCTTGTCGACCTATATTCACATCAGCACTGTGGAACGATACGTGGAGTAGTAGCATAATTAGAGACCAAAAAGAAGGAAACCCTCGGGGACTTTCCGGCACTTCTATCCTCTAGCTCCTTCTCGATCGTATGGCGAAGAAGGAGAGCAGCAATGAGGGTCTTTCCGGTCCCTACATCAGGTCTTAGTTAGCATTGATCAGTAGAGGAGATCGGACTAAACGTACCGGTATCTAGCACAGCAATGACGTTCTTGGTTTTGGCCCTCTCGAAGAGTTCGGTCTGGTATTCCCTGGGACTGCTTATAATCTTTTCTTCCTCGGCCTTTCGTACAAGCCAAGCAGTGGATCTGTCCTCGTCCCTGATGGCCGAGCTGGAAGTAGAGTTGTAGATATTCTGCTGCTGGTCTCTTTTGAATTGTGAAAATTGAACCCAATCCAGAACACGCTTCTTCTTCGCTGTCTGGACTGGGACATTTGGTTCTGGGGGCGGCGGGTCGTCTTCAGAATCAGAACCACTCCCCTCGTTCGCTATCTCCACGTGGTCTTCTGCATCTTGAGCAAGAGACGCCTCAGACCCCAAAGCCGTGCTCTTGGACACGCTCGTTGAGGACATCTCGTGAGGAAGGTAAGATAATAGAAATCATAAAATGAGCATTTATGAACCACTCGAATGGCGTCAGGGCTGAACACGTAGTGAGTTAATCCTAAACGGTCAGTGTGAAATAGAAAGAGAGATGGGCCGGAGGAATAGTCTTGGCTGGCATGAGGAGAGCCTTTCTCCTGAGTTTGGACATTCAGGTTAGAGGGATGATTGGTTAAAATTAGAATATACTATAATGTTTCCATTGAAATCGGTAGAAGTAACAAGTTGGATAAGTACTTATGTACTTGAAAAGTAGGTACTTGGTAAAGTACGCCTAGGTAAGGTATGGAAGTAAGGTAGCTGTGATTCCATAGTGGGTGCCTCCTGCAACTCGCCAGTCTGCATTGTGATATACCTACATCATGTCCATAACTGAGGAGGTACCTACCTACCTACGTACCTGCCCACTGGAGATATCAAACACATCATCAATTGACGTTCACTCCGCAGGATTGAATTAGGCAGTGGGATTTTTGGACATAAATTCCGTGGATAGTGACGGCTGGCTTTAGAGGTGATGTCTTGGTGGAGTTGGACTTAACCTACATGAGGTACGTACATGTATGTAGCTAGGTACGGGTATATGTATCTACGTATTAAGTAGGTGAAGGGTATTCACTAAACAAAGATATTGATTTAAGAGAAATAGACGTTTGCTACTGTATGCGCATAATACCCCTCCCTCCTTTGCTGCAAGGGGTGATGACATATCGAGGCTTATTGTCACTACATGTGTAACTGCCCTAGCAAACTGCCTGCCGAACTGCCAAACCGTAGGTGCGCTTCAACAGATTTCACCTGAAACTTGATACATGAGTACTTCATCTCTTGCGCCTCTAGTCATTTTTTCTTCTTTCTTTCCCGGGCCTATCTTATAACTGGCTTCCAGAAGTTACCACCATGAGCGAGGAACCCAAGACCTTGAAATCGGCATTTCAAACCGCCGAACAAAAACGGGTAGCGTTGGAGGGCACTTATGAAGCAAATTCACCCACGTACCGCGAGGATCTTGCCCAGGCTCTCCGGCAATACCATGAATGCATCAAAATAATCGACAAGATTTCTCTTTTCAGCTCCAACGAGGGACTTGAAGACCTTTCTACATCTGATCTTCCCTACCTCTTGGTTAATTATCGGATAGCCGAACTGCTCCAGAAGGTCTCGGCACCGTCACCCCTGGAGAGGAAAGCGGCTCTGAATGAGACTAGGGAAGCATACGAGAAGTTTCTGCATCTTCTCGACAGTTATTCAATATTGTCTTCCTCGGAAAGCAAACTCTTCAATCAATACAATGAAGACCCGGCGGCTTTCTCTACCGTATCTACTACGGACCCGGCAGCGCGGCGGAACGCCAAGATTGCTAACTTCAAGACGGAAAAGGAGATGAAGAAAAAGCTAGAGTATATGCGCAACTCTCCGCGCTATCTGGAGGACGGGGGACATGAGGAGGCTGTTCGCGAGCTTTACCTTGCGAACATCACCTTTTGCATTCATATGACGTTCCAGGGTCTTGAGAGTATTAACCGAGAGATGGAGATACTGGCGCAAGCTCCCATACCGTCGATACCACACACTACCACAGTTCGAGAGGACGAACGACGACGCATGGAAACGGAGAGAGGTGATGGCTATTCAGAGAAACTAGACGCGCCTTTGAGAAATCTGCAGTTGACTGGGAATGGCCCACTACTTACTAAAGAAGGGAAACCCCTGCGGCCATTCACGCTCACTTCGAATCGGCAAGACCTTCAGCAGGGCGTTTTCCGTCCAGGACACAACCTCCCTACCATGACCATCGATGAGTACCTGGAAGAGGAGCGAAGACGGGGAAACATCATTGAGGGCGGTGGAGAAGCCAGCATGAGACAGCCTGAACCGGACGAAGATGATTTAGAAAAGGCGGACGCAGAGACGATGAAAGCCAGAGAGTGGGATGAATTCAAGGAGGCTAATCCTCGAGGGAGTGGAAACACACTGAATAGAGGTTAAGCACATCCAGATTCTAGTACCGGCGAACAAGGGCATCTACAGAAGTATGTATGTTGCATATCATTGCCTTGATATCAGTTTTAGGTACCTAGGCAATTTAAGGACAGCCTGAATGGATTGTTAGACTAACCAGTTACTTTAGTTAATTCAGTGTTAAGGCAGTGAATGGATGTTTCGCTAGCTATTTGCATATTTTGATAAATGAATATTAGTTCTTATCAATGTTATCGCTTATCGTTGCTATCGATATTGGTACACCTGCCTGCCTGACCTGGGTATGTAATTGTGATAGATCAATTTCTCCTTGCAGGACACCTGAACATCACCCAGCCGCATCCAACCTTCATCTTCAAGGCTGCCAAGCTTCCACTACCTACCCAACTCTTTTCGCATTGAAGCATCACCGTCTTATAATTACCCATTCTTCTTCACAAAACATCCAGCTGCATCATACAACGCCATGGCTCCCGTAGAGCAGGATCCGCTCTTGCTGCTTCGTCAGTCAATTGCGTCTGGCGGTGCCATCGTGCCAACCGCATCCGACGATCCTGGAGCTTCAGAGGTCGCTCTGTCACAAGCAACTCACCTCACATTCACCACACCAACGCGCACATCCCTTCCAATCGATACACTTACGCGATTCGCATCGAATAATACGCCCGTGGATCTACGAAGTATATACTTTGCATGGTTGAAACGAGAGGTCGCGATCCCCGAGTACAATACCTCCGCGTCGCAACTCAACGATGAGCTCGGAGCGAAGGGACAGGTCCGCAAGTTCGCCTTCGTCGAGCGACTGGACCTGATCACTTGGCTAGAGGGAGCCAGTGAAGAGAGTGAATATATCAAGCCGCTGGCAGGCGACAAAGATGGCGCAACCTCGACGGCTGCCGCAGCTCTTGCTTCCAAGGGCGCGGCTGCACCAGCCATTGGCGCAACACTGGGGCGTTCTGGAAAGGGCACAATGGATCCTAGGCTTGCCGTCATCTACAACAGCGAGCGCAAGATGGGAGATCGAAATAGCTGTTTGCGAGGCATCAAACCGACGGTAAGGTGCATCCCTTCTCTTACAGCTGTAATGCAAGCTAACAAAATATCCTGCAGGACTTCTCACAGGTTCGCAAACTTGCGGCCCCTTTGATGTCCAAACGATCTCAACAGCTATCATCTTCTCATATCTCGAGCAATCCCGTGCTGGCGACACACCAGAAGCCGAAACGACCCGACCCTATTATCCTTCTCTCACCCTCCGCCTCCTCCCTCCTCCGTATGTCCAATATCAAGTCTTTCCTCGAAGGCGGCCAGTATGTGCCTCCTGACTCGTTGGCTGCTAGCTCTAGCACAAGCGCAAGCATGCTACATATCAATCGGTGGATGAAGGATATTGATCCGAGCCGAGCCATGCGATTCATCCTCGTCGAAGGCCCTGAACAGTTCAAGCCTGAGTACTGGAATCGCGTGGTCGCCGTCTTCACCACAGGTCAGAGCTGGCAGTTCAAGAATTACAAGTGGAGCAATGCCGCCGACCTATTTCGACATATACCAGGCATTTACGTCGGCTGGCGGGGCGAGCAGCCTCCGGAAAACATCAGAGCCTGGGGGCATAGGGTCCTTAATTTCGGGGTGGATAGATGGAAAGACTCCGCTATCAACTCGATCGACACGAGCCGGTGGAGAGACAGTGAAGTCGTTGAGGCGATTTGGAAGGCTATTGAATCCAATATGCGGAACAAGGGTTGGAGAAGAGACCAAGCACCGTCGTCAATATGAGATATTGAGTAAACCGGATTATCACACGACATTGCAGCCATCTATCCCATATACTCTAACATATTCTAAAGCTAGCAGAAAGCTCAGAAAATTGGGGTGGGAGAGCCGTGGGCGTTCTTCATAAGCTTGAAGCAACGGCTTTGTAATACTATAGACACGAAAGGTCACCATCTTTTGGGTATCATGCGGATTATCGACCCAGGTAGATGGCCAAGGAAGGTCTGTCGAGGATAGTCCTCCCGAAGTTTGGGAGTTACAGGCGACTCTGAGAGTGAGATTTGTCTACACCTAACTGCGGCATCATTGTAACAGCATGGAGTTGGTAAAGGGGTAATAAAAAGATACCAGAAGTCTATCTATTGCGCTGCCTGACTCTTGTGTGTTCGCTCGTAATCATTCTATAGCAGACTGATATTGTAGCAAGCTTTTTAAACACATCATTGCAGACTCGTTAATGAATCCCATGATTTATTTTGTACTCCCTAACCCCGTCGGCTGGACCACTGGAAGATATGGCGTGTGAAGTTGTCTTTAGTATAATGATAGCTCTGCAAGCCTTTTAAGAGATGGACAGAACTCTCGACTTCATCACCGCATATCTAGGTTGTCTCGAGATGCTCGCTACAACGACATCTTCCACGAGGGCTGATCATCTCATCTATAACCAGGTTTCATATGTAGACCATGTACTGATTAAAGCAACTATCGAAAGCGACCAGCTAAGGAGTAAAGGTCTCCAACATGGCTAAGCAACGGAGTGCTTCAGTAAAGCACTTGAAGGCACAAGTCCATAGATGAGAACACCATCACTAATAGAACAGAATAATCGACCAGGCCGTATTCGTTTAAGAACCCATAAAGAATCCAAGTTCATACATAAAAAGGCATAAACCCCATCCAAACATGATGATACCAGATCTGGCCCATTATCATCGCATCGTCCATGAGAAACAAACCCAGAAACCAAAAACACGAAAAACATAAACAAGTAGACATTATACACCTTAATTCTCAAGCCCACCAACCGGAAAAGGTGCCGATCCCGATCCCCTATTGACCACATACACCCTCATCCTTGGCATTGTCGCGACCCAGTAAGAAAAGACCTTGAGTCAGTCGTACACGCCTCTGTATCGTTCACATATAGGCGTATAGCCCGTCCGCCGTCATCCTGATCATTTCACAATCTCAATATCCAGGATCGACCGGCCCAAACCCGCCATCTTCCGTATCCTCTCTCTCTCTCTTTTCCGTCTCCTCTCTCCAAACACATCCCCCCTTCTCGTACAAAATCCTAAATAGCAGCAACACCACCAACAGCCGCCAAGACAGCAGCTCCGAGAAGTCCAAGCACGCTACCCTTTCCAGCAGCGCCCGCAACTTGGACGGCCGACGGCGCGGCGCTAGGGCCCGACGGCATGGCGTACGCGCCACTGCTGCTGCTGCTGCTGCTGCCAGCGCCGCTGGGGCCGGGAGCGACGCCGGAGGCGCCGGGGTTCGAGGCGATGGCCGGGGGCGGCATAGGCACGCCGGGGGCGGGAGCGCCGGTGGGGGCGACTCCGGGAGGGCAGAGCTCGGAGGTCAGGGTTGGGACGGTCTGGTCGTTGGGTGCCAGTGCGGTTAGCAGCTGCTCAACTACGTAGGTAGGGAGGGATGGGGGTCGTTGGGTAAAGGCAGGTGGATATGAAGGGTAGGAGATAGCGAGGAGGGCAGAGAGGTAGGTAGGTAGGTAAGTGTATAGGGAGAGAGAAAACTTACGGTGGTAACAGTGCAGGGGCAGTTAGTCACGGTGATGGTCTGGCTGGGGGTGGTGGCTTCGTACTCGCAGTCGTTGAAGGTGAGGGTGGTGGGCTCGGCGCAGACGGTGGTGAGCTCGGAGACGACGAGGGCCGTGGTGACGGTGGTGTTGTAGTAGGTCCAGACGGACGAGGCCGCGGCAGTGGCGGCGGAGCTCGAGGCATTCATAGAGGCAGGATCCACGGTTGTGATCGAGGACGACGACGACGACGACGACGACGACGACGACGGGTCCATGCTAGAGGACACAGACGAGGAGGTACCGGGGATAGTCGTCACCGAGCTA
Source organism: Xylariaceae sp. FL0662B (assembly GCA_022376535.1). Lineage (NCBI taxonomy): Eukaryota > Fungi > Ascomycota > Sordariomycetes > Xylariales > Xylariaceae > Xylariaceae sp. FL0662B. Next base: position 82,041 of record JAJJKD010000037.1, on the reverse strand, counting down.
GTGGCGGAACTAGCAGGCGTCTCGGTGCTCGTGGAGCTAGTTGTCGACTGGGCCATAACGCCGGAAGCCGCGACGAGGCCAAGGATAGCAACGGTCTTGGAATACATTGTCGTAGATGATCGGGTTTTATCGTGTAGCGAGAGAGGGCGTCCTGGCGTTGCAACGGTATGTTTCAAAAAAAGAGTGACTGGCGATAATTTAACGAATGACAAGAAACGAGAGTGAATTTCGATAGAGTACGAAAGAAGATAGACGCAAAAACTTCGACGGGTTCGCGATCTTAAGAACACGGGGAGTAAGGGAGCAAAGGGCCTCTGTGATGACTCGGGAGAATCTGCAATTAGACAGGCAATACCCGACAGCCACCAATGGGTTCTCCAGACCAGAAAAGACAGACAAAACAAAACCCTATCCAACCCCGTCCCATATTGCTTCCCTACTGTCTTGGAATGCACAGAACACGGTGGCAATTCCAATGCAGCCATTGCTCCATTCCACCCTACGTTCGCGACTCAACATACACGGTAGATCATGTTCTAACTAGTTTCACCATGAAAGAAGGATAGTCGTCCTCGCCTGAATTTCGAATTTCATTTGAAGAACCACGGCAGATAATGAGCCAAGCTATGCTTAGCAGATCGTATATACAGGCCGCCGACGTTTGGAACCGGGAATTTCTCGCTGATCATCACCATCCCCGCTGATGCTTGCGTAACACTCATGGTGCAGCGGTGCTACACCTCACGAGGATCCTTTTTTGACCCTACACAACATAACGACCATCACCCTGTTTTCGACCACGATGTGGATCCTCCTTCAATTGCCGGCTCGGATTCATTAGTTCCAACGATCGCTCAGTAACGGCCTAAAATTTTCCGTCACCCAAGGTCGTCGATAGGGGGAAATGTCTTCAAACAGCCGGCCCGTATCCTTGAATTGATATGCCCATATACACTCCGTGTGATCTTAAACATCGCGATAAAATTTCAGAGCCCAATCAATGATTGGTGCTGTTAAAAACGCCGATCGTGGGGTGTCTCTAGCTGATTTATCCTTTCAACGCCGCCATGTCCAGTAAATAAAGAAAGTTGGATGAGAACACGATATTGGAAGGGGTGTATTAGTTCTTCGCAACCAAACCGGTTCAGACAAAGTATCGCAGTCGCAAGCACAGACTAGATCAAGAATGAAGAAGTCCTTGCCGCCACAATGGTTTTGCGCCTCAGATGCCGGGATAATCAGGCGTTTCTTCATTTACGGTTGGATCGACTTTGGCTTCGTTCCGGGACGCGAGCTCCACCGACGACAATTGAATCAAAGTCGTAGTTCTTCAATGTATGCTCGTACTTAGCGTTGCGCAGGAATTTAGGAACAGAGTCCTGTAAGGGCGTCAGCTAACAGAAAACGAAACTCCCTATGAATATCGCAACTTACACTGGCCATCAGTTTGAATACTGCATTCTGCGCATCTGCGAAGAGGTTAGTGACCTCGTGAAGAGTATCAATCATTGCCACATCTTGTCCGACCGCCTTAGTCATGCGTGTAGCGAGGTTGTTGCGTAATTGATGGTCAATATTCAGTTCACAAGGAGAGCCGGGCGCCAAAAACGCATTATAGATGCCGTATGCTTGTGCCATGATTTCTTTAATCCCGTCCATCGACGTGGCGTTGTGGTTCTTCTGAGCTGACTTGATCGCGGCCTTGCAACCCCTCACAAACTCATCCACATCTTGATAGAAGGACAAGTTTTCTTCGCAATGGGTTTCCCGCAAATTCTCGCGGAACAGTAGTCGCAAAGCGGCGTCGTTCAAGATCTTATCGAGACGCTGAGTGTTCGAGTCCCTTGGAACTCCCGGACGTGATCCTCCAGCACCTTCGCTCTCAGATGTGCGTCCTCTTCCACCGTGACCGTTTACGACATCTCTTCCCTTGGCCGTCAGTTGGTATATCGCAACCTTTGTCGGTTGGAATAGTGCGGCAGAAGGTGAGTTTGCCATATATGCTCGATCCGGCTGAATACATTCCATTAGTTCGTATTCCACGAACAGCGAACCCATCTCATACGTCTCCCGACGGTCGACAGTAGTACAGCAATCCATCAACCAGTCCGAGCAGGCCTTGCCAGTAAACGTATCCTTGAACATCTTCCCGTTGATCTTGCGTTCGCTGGCCATCTTCACGCCCGTCACTCCGTCCCGGTAATCGCTCAAAGATTCCGAGTCGGCAGCACTAACACTCGATTTGATATTCAGACCATTAGTGCCAATGAGCCGCCTGAACAGGACTTCCATTGTACCCCTATCCATTACCAGCTTATCCGTCAAAATATCTCTTTCCAAGATACATAAATAACTTATCCCTTGGGCGATGAGGTCGCCTATCTGCCTTTGCTGAATACCGTTTCTCGAACAGAACCGATCCAGGATACATACACCTTTCGGGGTTAGCTGCCATACCGAACCCTTCATCGTGTAGACCTGTTGCAGTTTGCCATCGGCGGATTCTATGAACCTAGCATCAAGAAACCGCTGACATATTGATCTAGCCATATCCTTGGCCATAGAGAATGTCGTGGTAGTGGTGGTAGTTACGATACGAGAAGGATCCTTCGGGTCAGGCATGCGGTTGGACTGGGAGAACTTGAGGGAACCCAAATTGTTGATAGCATCTTCGGACAAGAATGTGTGCTCGACCCGCGTTAATCGTACTCGATGCGGAGATAATGGGAGCAAGCTGACAATCAATGTCGAGAATAGGTCTTTGAAATCCTTTGAGGGATGATTAGCGAAAGAGTAGGAGGCGCAGCCGCGAGAATGGCTCATGTGGATGGAGACAACTGTCGATTCCAAAGCCCATGGCCAAGTGTGCCAAGCTAGCCGTAGGGATATGTTCGACTTACTCTAGTGAAAGGACGGTCATCATTCGTCATGCGAAGAAGCCTTGAAGAAGTCTGATGCATCTTGTTCTTCTGGGGATTGTGAAGCAGCACCGGAGGGGGTCGGGTCGCGTCCGTCTCAGAATACGGCTTCGAAATGGGATCCTTCAACGACGCCTGACTCGCCGGCTTTCTATTGGAAAGGGGGCTCGGGAGAACTGGAGTCGTGGGCGTGGATGAATTGCTTGAGAAACTACGAATCCTCGAGGAATAGTCGGAACTCGACTGGTCGCTGCTCGTAGGTGAATCTAGCACAACTGATAGGCGGCTTAAGGAAGTCGAAGACGGCCGATTTCGAACTGTGGGTTCCGATATGTTCGCAATGGCAGCAGCAGCAAGGGAGAACAGTCCACCAGACTTGGGATTCTTGGAGCTCGAGCTAATGGAAGGATTCAATTGGTGCTGGCGAGGGTGGCTCGCAGTAGTGATTGTGGTGGTGGTTGTGGTGTTTTGTGAAGCAATCGGGACTTCGGTAACTTGTTTGATGGGAACTCCAGAATCTGCAGACTGGCTACCGGTAGTGGCGGATGAGGCGTTATGGCTTTGGGCATGCACAGCGACGGTATTTCTCGTGTTTGTGTGAGACGGTGGGTGGTGGTCGTGGTTGTGGTCGTCGTGTGGAAGCGGTGTTGCGCGAGAGGCTGGAGAGATCGTAGCCATCAAACCGCCATTAAATCAGAGAAACAGACCGGTCCTTGTAAGTTGGCGAGAACTGGGCCAAATAAGAGCATCAGGGTTGTCTTAACTAAAGGAAATAATAAAATAAGGCAAAGGGAGAGAGGTGGAGTTGTGAGAATGAAGGTGTGGAACGGGAGTAAGTGAGAGACGGGAGGGGGCCGATGGAAGGATATCACACAGGTTAGGCCCTGCCAGATCAAACAAGCAAGTACCTGGGAGACGTTTAACATGAAGCAGTGCAGCAGGCATTGTATCGTACTGTACAATACGATACCGTCGCACCTAGGCAGCTAGGTACAGTAGCATTGAATTGGAGTGATGGCAACCCTGTCCAGATGTCAGCGGGAGTACCTCAGGCGGTGCCGATATCCTGGTGAGAATTGTAGAATGGCGGTCAGTGTTCAGTGTAGCTAGGTACCGAGTGCCCAGTACAGTACATGGCCAGTTAACAAGGAGGAATAACAGATTCGTCCGTGCGCTGACTAACCTAGTTGGTACGAGTGGGTCGCCACGAGAGATACTAGGTAGGTACCAGGAGGCAGACAGCAGGGGAAGGGGGGTTAGGTAGCAAGTTGCACGGGCGCCTTAGCACCTACATACATACTCCACTACCACGCTGAAGCCACATGTGTGGCCTGCCACGGCTTACCAGGACCCATTTCTATCAGCACTACAAGGTACAGGAGGCATGTACCCCTGGCTGGTGGGAAACTGGAACACCACAGTAAAGTACCGTGGCACCATACGTGTATGTAGTTCAGAATTTTTGTGAGTGGACTGATGAGTGTGCATTCAGCATACTATACACACATAAATCTATGTAGCAAGGCTGTTGGCAATCAAAAGAGTAGGTACATACTTAGTTAGGTAGGCTCTTAAGCCAGCTTGGGGAGGATATTCAGCACCTCTACTGTAGTATGGTCTTTGTTCCAAACAACCAAATCATCTACCTGCAATTAAACGTAAATATCCAGGGACCTAGGATTGTATACAGTTTGCTAGCAGAAACTGATCATTATTTCGATTATTTGATAGGCGTACATATTCATACACCGGTATGTAGATAGACCCTATGTTAAGTACCTAGGGAATCCCATTGTGGTGCTCGTACTACGTACAAATACTCGTAGTATGTACATACATACCTTTGGCCTGCGTATTAAGATAGGTACTGTACATATGTAATATCATAAAGTGGGCTCACACCTGTGCGCGATGTGTTGCTCGCGGCTTGCCATGTGCGGTGGAGCAATAAGCACGTTTATTAGGTAGGGAGCTGCGTGTCTGATATGTAGGTGCGGGCAGCCGCGGATGCTGATTGGGATCTAGGAAGTGTTGGACTGTACACACATAGTACAGAGGTAGGTACCATTGCAGCCGTGTGTTGCATCCATCACCCACCACATTCTATGTAGTAGCAGCAGCAAGCGAGTGGTTTATTTAGGTGTGTACAAGGTACCTAGTACTTATACGTCCATACATACATGAGGTAGGTATGTAGATAGTTGACTGTTTTTACCCTTACTACACCCAGGTAACTAGATACACCATCCGAGCATCACGCATTGAACCCGTTCAGAGCCTGGTTAAACCGTGAATAAGCACGGATAACCAGTCCATTGTATATGAAAATACTGTAGCAGTTCCGTATGCCCTCGATTTTTTTCCCTTCGAAATATTGTAAACATAAAAATACCAAATGAGTGGATAGGTCAATGAATCAGGAGATCCCGGATGCCAACAAAGAGACCCAATGTATCTTATTTGCGTTCGCTTTTTCGTCCACCGTCTTCTGGCCTTATGATAGGTACTACATAGAGTTGAGCTCGAGTCAGCCTGGTGCGACTAGCAACGGTCATGTCTCCTCCCACTCCTATTTTGAAGCCAAAGTCTTGGTCGATTTCACATCGACGCAATTAGCTCATTTGCAAGCCACCGAGCCTGCTCTGTTATCTCCGAGGAGCATCATCAAGCCAATATCCATCCATCCCTCGGCCGCCCAGTAATTAGGTACATACACTACTTGACGTAGTACACACGTGGCCGCGAGGCTTGGAATTGCATTGCTAACCACTATCAGTCAAGGTAAATAAGTTGTGTCCCCTCCCCTTACTACTTCACGTTGATTTGCAGGAAGCCGTAACAGTTCACAACAGCGTGAAAACATGAACAGCACCTCATCTCCGTGACACGAGCACAGGAATGCCAAGTCAGTCATACGCTCAACTACGAACCTACCGCTAGTTGTACATGACCGGCTATGTATAGTTATGGTCGCTTTTTCTTCTTATTTTTCATACGTCAGGGTCATAGTGTGAAGAGTCAGCTTCTAATCTACTAACCAGCCCGTCTATTCGTATCAAAAGGTAAGGAAAAGGCAGGGTAATGATATTAAGGTCCCAGATTCCGGGTTGGTTTTTAGTACGGCTGGGGGCCGATCCGGGGGCTTAATACACTGGTTGACAACTTTGCCCTAGGCTCGTGCCTCTACCGAAGAGTCCAAAAACTGAGCACAGAGCCTAGCGGTAACCAAACGAGGCATATGTGCATACATACATGTATTCATACGCGGATATTGCCTGCCAAGGGAAATATTTCTACTATGTAAGGAAGGATTTCGGGTAGAAAAGGGACCCCGGATCTCATGTATTGCTGTGCCATCCCTACATATACATACCGAAGCACCTTCTACTACGGCCCTGAATACCGTAGTTGATGATTAGAGCCCTTGTATGTAACCTCCACATGGGTACGACTCTACTCCGCTCTACAATAAGCCTAGCATCTCTTTTTCTTTTTTTTTCTCCTTCCTCCTCCATGTGGCCCGATTTGTCCGTGGACATGCACTTTAGCAGACCGACAGATCTGCACGTGCTGTCAAGGATGGCTTCCACGCTATGCCTATCCTGCTTTTGGAATGGCTGAATGGTCGGCCTGCTGCAATGAGCCACGCCATTCTTTCCCGCTGCTCGCTGGTGCTCCTCGTGTCAGGTCACAACTGATGATCCGGCATCTTTTAGGTCTCGCTCGCATGATTTAAGTCTCTCCTATAGCCAGTAGGCAAAGTTGGGGCACTGTACGTACGCAAGACATGCAGACGGTGAGCCTGGTGTGCGTATGTACGTAAAGTATGTAGTCAACTCGGCACATAAACCATCTCCGAGTTGCAATATGCAACTCCGAGCTGGGACTTCAACCACAGTGCTCTGTATGTACAAGGATAGCACGTGATTAGGAGTATTTCGGGCGTATCGGAGGACTGTTGCTTAGTACTCGACTTATATAGGTCCATACTTTCATACTAGCAGTAGAATATTATCTAGTATCACGTACATACTACTACTATGCATTACCTAACATATTCAATGTCACAACACTTCATTATCCTTGATATCCCGATCTCGGCAGCCACTGCTTTATGTAGGTAAGCATAGCTTGCCTACCTAGGTACATACATATATGACTCTCATGCTTTCGTCATTGTGGCAATTAAACAAGCTAGCTGAGGGTAGGAATTCACATCTGCAGTATAATCCAAAGTAGGATCGCATTAATGCAGTAGGCAACCGACTCGCTGAGGTTTCACTAGGTATTGTTAAGTAATGCAGTACAGTACGGTAGTAGTGTCAAGAGCCCAAATCTAAGGGATCCCTAGTCAGTGGTTGAAAAGTGATACATATATGTATGTACACATATGTAGACCGCATTGTTGCAATATGTCTTTCAAAAAAAAAGACGAGTTAGAGTAATTCCGCCCTTGTTGGGTTTAGTACCAGAACGGGACCTACTGTAGTTCTACATGTCCATACTGTGCCATTTGATTCCCGGTTGCGTAACCCCAACCATCCCGGACGCCATGAGCAATTCAGATACCTACCTAAGCTGCTAAGGTACGGGGCTGCCTGGCATGATGATGTTGTTAACCAGTAAACCGCCGGCAACATCAACTTATGGGCCCGTCCAGCCAGACGGTAATATGCGTAAACAATCGCTAGTCAATTAGTCATTTCTATAAACGCATGTTAAAGCTTTTATTTTAATCAAAGCCTAAGTTAGGTGGGTTTCGTACATGCACCGTTGAAGTTAGCGAGCTACATGTAACTACCTAAGCAGCTTAGTACATCTACCGAGTTGAAAACCTTGATATTTACATATGTACGTATGGTGGTTATTCCATGTAAAAAGGAACGGCCTGTCTCACGTATGGTGAAACGGCCAAAGACAGAGGAAATAATACCGATTCGACCAGTTTTGCAGCAGTACTTACCGTCTATTACGGGTTCCGTATCAGCCTATGGCAAACAGACCGCTATTTAATACTTTAGTAAGACTCATATTTCAAAGTGCCCATCCAGGCTCTCCAGGTGGTACTGTATGTAACATAGTCGATCATTGTGAATACTTTTTAACAGACAGGCTACCAAGCGCAGAGAATAGAAAAACCCCAACGACTCATGACTGATGAGTCAACGAAAAAAAAAAAAAAAAAAACCATCGTAAGAGCCAGGAAAAGGGAAGCCATGGCAGGATCTTACCCCCTGGTCCCTCTACCCTTGTTGCCCTAGCTTCGATCTTTCACAACTTGCAGTCGGATCTTGGTTGAGCCTTTTCGACCTCTCCCCTTTTTTTAGGTTCCATTCAGCCTCAACATCCGTGTTCCAACGACAATTGCCCTGAACCCCGTACCCATATATGGTTCTAGATCAAAGACGATGCCCATGGTTCAGGGACTCGCCGCTTCAAAATTTCCCGTATTTCTCTCTCTAGTGTTATCTCCACTGCTTCTAGTGCTATTCTAGAAACTACAGTAGAATAAGTCTTTGAGGGTCAAGTGACCTGAACCTTGGTACGAACTCCTGAGAAGTGATATTACCGGCTTGAAACAGTGCAAGGGATCGATGTCTTTTCATGATGGGTCAACTCATAACCCCAGTCCTTGACGTTTGACGTTTCGATATATGCATACGTAGGCCAATAACCCCCTAGGCCAGAAGGTCGAACTGAAAATTTCTGCGTCTAGAAGAAAGATCAAATTAGAAACCGGGTCATCAACCCTATGTCCAACAGCTGAGCTTGTTGACATCACGCTTAATTTAGACATTGCTTCTTCCACCACCACATGCGTATCTCGAAACATCCGTCTCCCCACAAGAATCTACCATTCCACGTGTTTTTTGGCTTGGTATGTACGAAGTACTTGTCCGTCTTCGGCAATACCTATCGCGTGGCCGTCAGCGTCATCTTTCTTTCCGCAGCCTTTGGAAATGTTTCGCCTCTTCCGCGGAAGCACCATTGGCTGGGTGAATTGGAGACCTAATTCCCATCGTGAGCAACTCACGTGTTTGGGTGTCCCGCATTACGTGCAGTTCCGATATGCACGGATTCGCTCCATGCTCGCCTTTGCAGAAGTGTCGATGCGACGATGAGGAGTGTGGTAGCATCGCAGCTTTTCTCCTACAACTCCCGTGCGCGATGCTGCGGAAGGCGTCTACACATATTACTTTAGCCGACTCATCACGCTTACTACGCGCTTCGCGTGATTACGGCTCAGCATTGTCGTACTCAGGCATTCATGTCGAGTCGAGCTGATGGTAGCGAATGTGCCAAGAATTTGTAAACGCCGAAATCCCGAATCCACGGCGTCCAAGCAGCCCAAGGTGCGAATCGCGGTGACCTGGTTTGTTTTGTGACCTATCGCATTTCAAAACATACTATGTACAAGTCACAAAACCAGGTGTCTTTCACATAGTACACGTAGGCATTTTTACACCGACTACATACCAAATCCCGACTTCTACGCAGGTATTACTTACATACAGACTTCCGCGAGGCTCTTGCGCATCCTCCCGTGATGAACACCGAGCACGGCGTCTGCCCAAGACCGCATGCAGGTGTACCGGTGTGTTGGTACTTGGTAATTTCCAATTCATCGACGGGCCTGCCGATATTAGATTCACGGCAACGCCTCTTGTTCGTCTTCAAGTTGTGCTGAGGAAGACGAGCCGCCTCCCGTCACTCCATCAAGAGTACTGAATACGTAGACCAGTATCTTAGTCAAACCGGAGAGAGCGAAAGATCTTGTGACGCTCAAAAGAACACATTACCAACAATACCTATGGCATCGGTCCATGCACGAAGTGTCTACCTTGTGTGTAATCCGTAGACCCAACATACCGGTATTTTGGGACACCATGCAAGGAATCCAATATCTGAGATATCAAAAGTTGATACGGGCGGTCTAGGCTAATTCCATCTGTCTGATCGCATAGATTCGGATTTATTGGATTTACTGCATGAAAGATAATAAATTCCCCCTTATAGCAATCGATTCGATTCAACATGTAAGACTGTGCCAACCTTGTCTACAATAAACCCCTGTCTCCTTCACCTGGAGCTACGACTATCCTCCAAACTACTTAGTATGTATGTATGTACGGTACAAACATAGTAGAGCCATGCTACCCAAAGGTTTTCTGAGGTACTAAACACAGTAGTTTATACATCTTTTCCTTCTCACTACGGCGGTTGCGAGCAAATGTTTTCGTACCGTGGATAGGTACCTATGGAGGCCGTCAATATTACCACCATACTAAATAGGGGAACTCCCCATAACACAAGCCACCGACTAGAATTAATCTAGCCACAGTACTTGCTAAGAGCCGAAAACTTACCTATCATATACCAAGTACATATGTATGTATGTACTTGTACTCTACAAAGTACAATCGAGGACAGCCCAACTCCAACGCGAGACGAAAGCGCGTTAGCCGCTACTCGCCCGTGCAAGGGCGTCAACAATAGCGCTTTACCCTCGCCCAGAAATGGGAATTTGAATTCGATCAGTAGACATCATTTTCCATAGCTGCCTTGAATCAAGATACCGAATGCATCATGTAAGAATATGAGCAAGACAGCGACTACGAGTGAATTGTCATGAGTGTCATAGCCTACCTACTACATATGTATGTGGTTAGGTGTGCTCCCAGCGCGGCGTAGTGCGGAATGTCGAGGCGGAATTTATCATTTTTTACTGGGTACAACGGTGAGATTGAGTCTTAGCACATCAGAATCGTTGCCGATAAACGGCCCACGTTATGGGGTGGAGCTGCCACGTGGGAAAAGGAAGCCACGGAAGGATAGTGTGGGTCGACTTCGCGTGTCGTGGAAATTGGCCTGCCTTGTCAGGCACTTTCTCATGCAGATCTAAGCAAGTCTCGTGTACTACGCATGTATCTAGCACACTAGCCTGTGACTTGGCGCGTATAGGTACCGGTACTTAGCGAATTCTCCATGATACCCTGTTCGTTTCATAAAATACTGTACTTGTGCAACTCTAGGTGTGTGTGTACACTGGCTGACTGGCTGACTGGATAGCATGGCCACTGCGCACCATCTTTTTAACCTTACCTAACCTAACTGGACCCAAAGAGGGGAAATTGAGGGTTCACAACATGGGGACATTAGGGAGAGCTACTACATACGTACCTACTATGTAGCCGTCGTGCTGTTTATTTGTACCTTGGCAGATCTGCGTCACTAGAAATGCACAGCTATAAAACCCTCAAGAACACCTTATTTGTCATTAAGAATTACGCAACTAATATACAGTATATCGCTTTAATATTTAATACTGAAATAAAGTAATGGAATATAATACTGAAGATATTTTTTCTTACTTTTTCTGAGCAAAATTGAATTTATCAGAATTTTATAAAGTTGTTGCCATTAGTTTATAAATTTAGTGGTTATGCATTTCTAGTGACGCTGACCTGCTTGGTAGCTTTCCTGAGTTCCAATAAGCCCATCCACCATTTCATTATCACATAATCCACCCAAGAGAAAGAAAAAAACCCCCAGAAGCAGACATTGACACCAACTTTAGCTCCCTGGTTGCTCGCCATGCTGCCTTACTACTCTACATAACGGTTAGTATGTAACCTACCGTGTTACTCGTCCTTGTAGACCGAAGAATCGCTCGCTCGGCTACATTACTACTTTAATAATCTCCCATCATGGGACCCCCCGTTTCTGAGTAGGAGTAAATCCCCGAACATGCAGCGATAGTACGTGTATCCCACATGGCAAATGACTAGGCTTACCCTGCAGCCCCTGTAACTCGCCTCGTCCTCACATCGCATCCCATCAGGCTATCGTCTAATTACATGACTGAGCCGTCGAGTTCGGATACGGCCACGTGCATCATGTCCGCTGGCGGCAACGTGAGCGCTGACCCGAGAGCCCGGGTTAGATCACCATCGTATGTCTGGGTCATCTTAAGTCCGTCGTGTGCGTAGAGTAGAAGGGAGGCCGGTAGCCGAGTGGTGGAACAACATTTCGCAGTCTCACGTCCCTTGTTTATGCAACCAGCCAATGTTGCTGGCCTCAGCTTCTCGATTCTTTGATGATTTCACGTCACTGTTTCGGGCGAGCCGCATCAGCAGGTAACCGCGCCAAGAGATGAGCAGCCGTTGTCCGTTCGATCATCGCGTTGCGATATCAAAGCTCAACAACTGCGCCTCCTGGAGCCGAACAATACCGGCGTCCCCATGGATCTCGCAAGATATGGCCAGTCTACTTACAACATGCACAGGCCGGGTAAGTAGCAGTGTAGGCAGGAAGACCCTCTAAATTTAACAGATCGTAGGATCTGTCATATCATTACGAAATGCTCCTCCCAGCATTCATGCCTACACCCCCAGCCCATATACGTCAGGCCTCGCCAGCAAATGTCCGCCCGCTCCACTGTCGACATCAGCGTGCCAAACGCGAGCCTGCTGAGGGTCTCGTACGGTAAAGTATTGAAACTGCACAGGGATCCCATTCCCATTGGAACAAGACGAAACCCGTTTCGCCCTTCTAGAAATTTTCTTTCGGTGGGCCCGGATCCTTGCTTGGAGACCGCGATCTATGTAGAGCCAGGTATTGTCTCGTCTTGTCTGGCTTCGGTCCCGTATATTTCGAGTTTATGGGAAGCGTCGGAATGCAGGACCGAGGCGATCACATTCGTATTTTTGAGCTTCGACGTGCCAAACTCTAGCTTCTGCTTCAATATTGATGGAGTACAGAATTCACATACGCCATTACGTGTACGACGGATCCTCTGGATTGTTGGGATAAGTCCCTTTGAGAGGGAGGTAAGCTTGTTTGCTCGGTTGCTTGAGGATCTTTAAATGATGTTTCCACTTAGCCGTTCTGCTTCCTTCTCGGCTCCTCAGCCTCAGATGAGGATCCCTGACGTCTGGCAGTCTGGTCCTGGCGCTTCCTTTTACTTATTAGTGCCAACAGCACTACGTGTAATCTTGCAACAAACGTGGGTCATATGTAGATTGACCATTGACCACGGGAAATTCCAACGGTGACGCCGTTGCCAAGTCCTTCTACGCAGTATGGATGTATGTATGTACTCATCGACAACCCTTGCCGAATCGAAACAAAGTGAGACGCGGGAACCGTCATTCAGCTTCCTTCACATCGCGGTCCGCCGAGTCCCACGGGGTCGGAACACGCTGATAGCGGCAACCTGTCTAAACTGGACACCGGGGCCAGCTGAGCCAGCTCCCGGATCCCACATTCCGCCTCGCACGCACAGCAATTCCCGGTTCGTCATCTGGTAAAGTGCGATATTAAAAGCTTCGTTACGGGAGGATTGCTTCCTCGATAGTTCCTGCATGACAGCTAAGTAAAACAGTTTGACAGCGTTCCGTGGTTCTACGTTACAAACATCCTAGACACGTTTCTCTCTCGCGCGCGCAGCGATCATCGCCTTCGTCTATCCTACATAGGTTCCAGTATTGTATGCAACTCGCTGGCAGACTGGTGGCAGGCAAACCCACTATGGACGGACATCAGAAAATGCGGTGGCTTTTCGGCCGAGATCTTCACGTGGAGGTTACGTGACACTGTCCGTCTATCTAAATTAAGCACCTGGATCTGTATGTTACATACTGTAGACCCTCGTCGTCGTACCATTACCGGGTGAGTCCATTCAATCTTCTCGGTCACGATTAGTGTTTCAATCTCAATCCACTATGATGCTGCTCTGCCTCTTTTTTTTTTTTTTTTTGTTTCTTTTTTTTCTTCTTTGCGCAAACACATATTGCGGTACCATCATATGTGTCGATTCGGCGGTCTGTGTACATATATACATATCTCTCATAGGACTCTACCGTCCCATAACCTTAACAGCATGAGTACTCACTCATCCACCCGTTCATTACCACACCGCCATACGTTCTACATATGTAGAACGCATGTATATGAGAGGGGTTATCCCACGTCTAACCAGAACGAGTGTTCCAATATATGCACTGTATTAGAGATAGAGAGACGGTTCACGACGGCTTTTAATATTAGGGCTTGAAAAGATATGGGACTCTCCGCCACGGTCAGCCATTCAGATTCGCGGGAACCGTAATCTCGAGCCTGGCACTCCCCCCACGTGGAAGGTCATGCCGGAGATAGACTTTAGAAGAACGGGCCCTTAGTTCCGAGATCTTCAACCGTTACTTAGACTTCGGCCTAGCATTCTACTTATCAATCAAATCTTTATCACTATTTTAGGTAAATAACAGCTCGAATATTTCGAGTCAGAAAACATGTACGATATGCAGGGCTATTGATTTAACTAATGACCCTCATACAAAGGGAGAACGAGAGAGAGAGAGAGAGAGAGAGAGAGAATAAGGTTTTCAGTATCCCATAAATAGAGCGGCTATCCCTACCAAATCCGGGGAAATTTGGTACCGGATGGGTGGTGTTGTCTCTCGGCCCCTATCCGCGCCGCCTGTCCCGCCATGCGGCCGAGCCCCCGGGTCCGCTCGCTTGCCGCGCTTTGCATCGTGAGATACGGCGCGCTCTATGGGTTGCTGAATCGTCTCATCTACGATGGTCATATCAAATTTCGATGAGCCGTAACAGTCACTACAGGAAAGCGACCTCGTTAGTAGCGAGCGCTCGAACGGATCCTCGAGTGGCGATACTATTTTAGATAGATCCTTCGGGCAACCGGAGACATAGAGTTCAACCGTCTGTTCGGCAAATTTTGCATGGGATGCGAATGGAGCCATTCACGAGATAGGCGTAGAGCAGGTAACTGATTTCCGCGGCCTTACCTCGTAGTATTAATAATACTCGTCTCGTGGCTAGCTAGGTACCGGCGGAGACGCCGGAGCCTCCAATGGAAGGGCCGGAACCATCATGCACTACTACGTATAAGAGCAGAACCATTGACTTTGGCAAATTCTAAAAGCACATTTCTTGATTGGCTATTGGCGATCAGAAGACGGCCCGAGTCCGCCCAAGTTGATTCGATTTAATATCGGAGATGCCGATCAACACTGACGTTCGCATCATGATACATGCGTATCCCAAGAACGCCGTATAGGCAGGTAGCCGGATCAGAATCCGCAAACACGCTCACCGTTGTTCGATTGCATGGCCATCGGCATCTCGGAACACTCTCATCATCGTCCGCGAATCCCGAGGCCCGCTAGCTCCAACTCTGCGCTCGCATACTGGCACATAGTACCGCGCGCTTGTCACCGAGTCAAGACATCGGTGAAGTCTATTCGGCGTGACTTCTGCGGGCTCGCCTAAAGATACTCATCGTGGATGAGCTTGTTCCCTCGTTCAACGCCCGCACTGGATGGTGTCCATCGGGTGTCTCTCGGCCCTTCCGGCTTCAGCTCGGCCTTCCCGCTTCGGCTCGGTTTCGAGATTCATAGTCGGGTTTGGTTTACTCCTGATCACGCCACACCGAAAAAGAAAAAGGAAGGGGGAGGGGAAGAGATGGTGCGCTTGGAAGCTATGCTCGAGTCTGCGTTGATGAGTATGTTCCTCTATGTAGTAGTCCTTTTCCAAGGGCGACTCGTTGGATCGAATTCCATGGGCTATTTGGACATGTTGTCAAGAAGGCATTACTGTAATAGGCATTTAACAACTCATGTTGCAATGCCCGTCTTGTTGACTTATGATATTTATTGAGGTTGTTTACTTGACTTCACACGATGGAGTGAGTGATCATAGCTAGGCAGTAGGGCGTGAAAAGGGACAGACCCTAGATGTAAACATTCTGACTCGTTCTCGAGTATAGAGCAAGGACATACTAATGTGATATATATATATATATATTGCGTGAGGTGTCTAAGTTTAACCTGAGCGGTAAGCTTAATGAGACTAACATGCCAGCAAGTCGGAGATCTCCAACGCAATTCTTGTGGCTTAGACATCAGAATTCTTCCCCATGTATGTATCACACTGATATGTCATATCTCCTTTTCTCCGTGATTCTCGGCATGAGCTTAAAGTTAATGCCACCGTATGTTTCACATCACGCGTCCTGCAGATTTGCGCCTCGCGGCCGACGTGCGGCTTGCAGATCTTCACGCCACCAGACTTTCGCACGTTATGGTCCCGCTCGGCTGATTGGGGCCGAAATGAGACACATGGACGCATTGCTGTGCATTTAGCGTCATGGGGGTCGAATTGGAATGAGACAGGTCAGAGATACCATGTTGAGAAGTAAAGGCTACAGCACCCGGTCATCAAGGTGGTCCGACGTATAAACTAGGAGTATCCATGTGTATGGTCAAGTGGCAAACGCTGACGCCGGAGAGAAGGAAAATGGTAATTAATCTAATGGAGGATGGCATGCTAGAAATTTAATTGACATTATGCGTGGTATGCATTTGACTCGGTGATGTAAATGTATGGTTGGAATCAGAGACAATGAAACGAAAGCTGGCATGCCTGAAACTAACTGAGGGCAATATCAGCTCTTTAAGCATGCAATAGCGAGGAATGTAATGACTTTCTATGATTATGTAGTTGTCAATATAGTCTATTAATACGATAATAATGCTCTGAGAGCTCTTGATACTGTAGATTCGTTCCCACCAACTTGCACACTCACAAGTCAAGTCCCTCATATAGAGTAAGCCGAAACCTTAATGAATGAGTCTTAAGAGTGGAATTACTTACAGTACGTTGCTGTGTTTCTTATGATGAGGATCCAGTAACTTTAAGAAATAGAGGATTTGATTGAACTGAAAACTGTTTGATGAAGGCCTAAAGGCTTGCGTAACCGCGCGCTGCATTTGGAAGATATTAGAAATCTGGGCATTTTATCATATAGGGACAGCGTAAACCTACTCAAGTGTATATATCAGGCTAGTTGGAAATGAAGTGATGAATGTAGAAATACTTTGCCATGGCATATTGGGATATGATAATACGAAAATAGGAGAAATGGAAAACATTCATGTTACGTGAACTGACTTCGAACGATACGAAAATTACCTCCTTATATTTTGATAACTAGTCACTTTCACGTACATGCTTCGAATTGTGCCTGGCTTTCATCGAACCAACATAGTTTCTGTATTGAACAACTTGCTCGATTAACGCGCCTTAGTTATCCGACTTGAGTTCCAGTACGTGCTAATACGCGCGTTACTTCGAAGATATATCACCAGTCGGTTTTCTAGGGGGGCCTAATATCCCTAATTCTACGCCTTAGGAGTTGTTGGGTGTTTTTCTTCTAGTGAAATAAAGACGCTTCGTTGAGTCTCTAAGTATGCAGGTTTCTGTCCAACCCCGCCGCCTCTGTTGATTTGAGGGTCAAGGACTAGTACAGTACGAGGGCATCTTGTGGCATTGTGTATATATATCAGGCATCCCTCCATTTGTAGACAGCTGAAGCTCAGGTCAATCAATCTCATTAACCCTGTAATTTAACAGCCTCTGTCTAATGGCATTGCAACCCGTCCACTTCATGGAGCAATATATAGTAATAACCCCCTTTCCAGTGTCTCTGGTGTCTTATTCCTGACAAATGTGAAAGCGATTTCATCTAGACAATGCCACGCCAACGCGCTGGGGTTTTCGTAAATGCGATACATTTCTCCAATCCGTACCTAAGTTTATTAAAGAGAATTTGACATGTTATGGGGTCCCTGTACAACCTTCCCCCGTAAAGGCTCTCCTGTACCTCGTTACCTTGAAAGTATGGGGTCGTTTCCTAATCTAACTTTGAAGCTAGAGACGTGAAGGTTGTTATGCAGGAAATAAGATATCGTCGTGATGTTATGTTCCATGTTAAGCTTGGTGTCGACAACCTGCCTTTTCGTCTTGGGAATAACAGAGGAAAGAACACGGGTGTGGGAATCCCTGTTTAAATAATGAAAATACATTTACTGTTACGAGAAAGGAAGCAAGATAGAAGATGATAGGGGGAGTCTATCCATATGAGGCTTATTGGGCAGAGTAGAAGCTAATTTCTTTACCACTATATACATGTGATTATGCTCCTAATCGTGACAACTAAGGAACGATCCATTTCTTCTGCTGGGATAATCTTCAAAAAAAGCACCTTAGGAACCCTAGAATAGGAACCCTAGGATAGGAACTGTACGGCACATCGGTCAGCATCTTGCGAGTTCTGGCGTCGTACATCCAAGATCGTGGAATGATGAAAATCTTGTGTTGCGCGACTACCACGAACTCTCCCTTGCAACATTCTACTACTTGATATTGGATTCGGGAATAAGCAGGTGCAATGGAATAGGGGGGTTGGACCAGAGCTACTACCACTCTTACAATCCGTATTAGCTGAGCTGAGTCACTTTCGATTTTCTGTTGTCAGCGGGCCAGGCTTTGCCGTTGGAAACTGTAATCTTCCTCGTAGTTAAGAAGTCACACAAACTCGTCGTTTGCTGAATCCGTCGACTTCATGGACACAACGCTTCAAACTGGGACCAGCATCCCATCTTCGGAATCGAGTCATATTGGTAATACCACCACCACGCAAACAACAAGGAAAAGCCTACCTTTAGTTGAGAGATGTTTGTTACAGAAAATGATACATTATAACTACTCACGTAGGGTACAAGGCTAATCTTGTACCTGTGACTGGATTCGAGTCAGCCCTTGACGAGGAAATGTAGGATGTTTGCAATATGTTGACAAGAAGTGACTCGAAATGCCTGGTGATACCCAACATAAATGGGATTTAGGGACCTGGCGAGCCTCGTTTGACGACGAAGCGCTTATATAAAAGGCCCGAGTACCCCTTACCCTGTTCCATAGGTGAAAACTTCCGCTTATACCCACTGAGCAAACTCATCCACAAAGACACGCCGAGAAAGCAACAATAGAGATATTCGGATTCTTCGCGTAATATCCTACTTTAGTTGGCTTTAGACTATTTACCTACGTCGTTTTTAAGTCAACATGGCTGAAATAGTGTTCTCTGAGCATATAGACCGCAGGGGGGAGACAACAAGATGGTGGAACGCTGGGCCTTACCCTACTATGGGGCCTATTTACAACCTCTTATTTGACGGAGTAGGTGCTATACACATCGGTCCCCCGAGAAATTCAGTGCTGTGTGCTGACCAGGATTTTCTTTCAGGTGCCTGAGGGAATGTCTGTTCCAGAGGTGGAGTGTTGGTTCCAGGACAAATGTCCCCTTCTTATGCCGGGCTGTTATTTCGTTCATCGTTGCAAGTACAACTTTAACCGACGTCGTGGATACATCAGTGTTCATATGGAACACCTGCAGTGGCATTTTCATCAACAGTTTGGCTATTCCCATCCCTGGGATACTATCCAGAAACAAGTGAAAGGTGAGCCGCCCTCGAGCTGATCCATCCAAGTTTCCCCTAACTGGAATAGATGCGGTTGACAACGAGACCTTCATGAACGGCGAGAAATTGAGATTTGTCAAGGATAATACTTTGATTTGCTCAGTCGAAGGACCTTGCCATATATCGAACTGTGACGTGAACTTTGGGTAAGTAGTATCCAAAGTCATTAATTGTTCTTGTAGTATTTCAGGAGGAGGAGGCGGATGTCTGCACTTGGGTATATTCGAGTGTTAAGAGCTCCCGAGACTGGGCTTCAACTTCTCGATGTATTGCCAAACTATCTTGGAAGAGAAAGTACTGACTTCGATGCTGCAGCTTCACGGAAAACTGGCATTATCCTGGGAATCATCGCCTCGTGCCTCCAAAACCCGACAAGGGTAAGGGAAAGGAAAAGAAAGACAAAGGAAAAGGAAAAGACATAGGTTCGAGTAGACACAGGGGCATGGGCAGAGCATAGCAAGAGTGCGATATTCAGGCACGGGGCTGATAAGTCCATTGTGAACAAGGCGGTTCATGGACAGAGTATGAATTATTAGCGGTTGTCTTCTTTTCGGTATGGCTTTATGCCGTGCTTGAAATGCCTAAGCGTTGCTTTACAAGTTAGTTTCTTTCCTCGTTTTCTTTATGGTGTTAAAAGGCTTGATGGCGTTGATCCCCCCCCCATTTCTTGCATTATGTTCTTCTACAGTTAGCTTCTAGAGTATCCGTATTCTCAATTCTTAAGACCCCTTAGTTATGTTCTAAGAAATGGGCAAATTGTCATTATTAGGGAGCCGAGTTTCAAGCCTACATAGTCAACCGACGTATTACTTGTATTTGACAGCACTGTATTACGGTTAGAGCATTTGCATTCGTTCTTGATATATAAGCTACTTGACCAGGGGGAGATGAACCGGTGCCCATACCTGTAAGAAAATATCGGGTGAAAAGTACTTGGAAAATAACTACACGGCCATGACGCCTTGTGTGACACAATCTGTAGTCACATCTCTGTCACAGCTCAAGGCTACACCTTGATCAAAGTCATACTTTGTACAATGTATTTGTGACCTGGATGGTATCTGACTAGTAACTACCTTCTTCCCTGAAGCTATAAAATGTTTGCCAATCGCTGTTGGCCTTGACATTCCCAAGACTTCTACCTAAATAGAACAACACTAGTGCTTTACAGCCACAAGAACATCTTCACGCACAAACAACAAGCAGAATCCTGCACACCCCGAACACTCAACAATTATAAAGAGATATATAAGTCTACCTGCCCCAATCTGCGACCATGTCGGCCCCGGAAGGATGTTGCTGGAGCAAGACAGAGGAAGATGGCGCCGACGCCACCGAGGAGACTAGCACCCAGCAAGAAAGTGGTGGACAAGGCAATGAACAGCAGGGCACTGACAGTTCCGAAACTCACACCTCCTCATACGGCTATTCAACCCCCAGCAGGGATTCAGACAGTGAGCGTTCGCGAAATACTGTCTGAAGAGGTTAACGATGAATGGGTGGCAAAGCGGCATGAATGAGAATTAACGCTCTGCATGAGTAGGTGGGAGCGAAGGCATGGAGCTTGTGGCGGTTCTCATGGGCGAAGGGGATCCTGAGACAGCGAGGCATTCGATCGATAAGAGAACCTATTGAAATGTTATTTTCTTGATGGTGTAGCATGCTTGACTTTGTGCGTGATGCCGTGATATGCTAAACTTAGCCTGGGTAGAAGACCGTCGTGTTCGGGACTTACCTATAGACGTGCTTAGTAGATGCCTATATCAGAGATAGAAGTGTGATCTTGGTTGACAATAGAGTAAATTGTAACAAGCTCTATCTGTATTCTTGTGGCTCTCCTACAACGTTAAATTGTGATTTGGGGGGGGGGAGCAGTCCTTAAGACGTATTCTATAGTCATGGCATTCTATCTGGCGAACCAACTTATCCCTATTGAGTTCAGGGCGTGGAGCACCACGTCGTTATATCCGATTCCGCCAATATAGTAATCACACTTCATGTTACATCTCACAGTTCAAGTTCGTCAAGCATCAGAAGATCATTTCATATATCGAAACCAAGAACCTTGCAATGTCGATATCTGGGGGGTATAATCAATATCGTTCCGTTTCCGAACCGTCGACTCCCAAGCTGGAGGACCCCAGCCTTCCTCCGCCTCGCTCTACCAAGCCATTTTGGACCTTCCCTAGACGCCGACAATACCGGGTGCAAGAATATCGCCTCCAACGCCAACGAAAATCAACTTTGCGGACGCTCGCCCATCCCATCATTCCAACTCGGCCGCAAAACCGCTATTGCCCACCCGCGGGGGCTGAGGATCATACACGTAGCCATGTCCCGCCTTCCCGTTCGCCCAGCCGTTCTGCGCATGCGGGTGCTGGCTCTGCTGCGGGTACTGGCCTTGCCTTAACTCGGACAACGGGCCCCCATTAGCATGCTGTCCACCGCCACCACCACCACTACTATTACTAGCGGCAGGCGACGAGCTCCTCAGACGCAGAGGCGCGGGCATCGCGGGGTCCCCGAGCCGCGCAGACCCATCCGTCGCCGCGGCGGCGGGGGGGTATCCCTGGTGGCCGTACGGGCCCGACTGCGGACGCGAGTGTAGCTGCGGCTGGTACGGCGAGGCGCTCCGCGAGTGGTTTGACGGCGGGCCCGCTAGTCCGTTCCTCGAGCTGTTCTCGCTGCCGCTCGCGGCGTCGCCGGGGATTCGCGATGCCCCCGTCGTCGCTGCGGGGTGCCGATTGCCCTTGTTTCCGAGAGCGGCGGCGAGCTGGGCCTTCTGCGCGAGCCGCTCGACGAGGGTGCCGTGCGCCTTTTTCAGGGTCTTCTTGACGAATGCCGACATCATGAAGTTGCAGCGGAGCTCGACGTCCTGTTCGCGCGGCAGGTGTCTCTTCGTTAGTTGTGGGACTGACGCGGGCAGGGGCGAGGGTTTGGGGAAGAAACAAAGGAACAAAGAAAGAAAGAAAGAAAGAAGACTACTTATGTGCTTACCTCGCGCAGGTAGAGGCCCTGGCGCGGGGCGCCGATGCCCAGCTCGACGGGTTGGGGCGGCTCGCCGGGCAGGGTGCCGTTGAGGCTCCAGCGCTCGCGGATGTCGGTGCCCATGGGGGCGTAGCAGTGGGTCTGCACGCCGTTGGGCAGGTTGTTGAACGCGGCCGTGTAGGTGATCTCGCCCGTGACCACGCCGCCGGGCAGGTACGAGATCTTGTCCGTCATGCTCCACCAGATGCAGCGCTTCTCCTCGGCGGCCGCGTGCGCGGGCGGCGTGATCGGGTGCCGCTCTATCACCAG
This sequence comes from Xylariaceae sp. FL0662B, assembly GCA_022376535.1. Taxonomy (NCBI): domain Eukaryota; kingdom Fungi; phylum Ascomycota; class Sordariomycetes; order Xylariales; family Xylariaceae; species Xylariaceae sp. FL0662B. Next base: position 59,486 of record JAJJKD010000037.1, on the reverse strand, counting down.
CGGGTTCAGGTCGATGATGTCTTCGTGGTTGTGCAGGAATTCGACGACGGCCTCGCGCGTAATGCCGGGCGGCAGGGGCGAGATCGTCGTGAACGTCGTGCGCTTCGACATCGCTGTGCTATTGGATTATATGATCGGACGGACGTCCGGCGGCCCTGAAAATGCGGCGGACACCGTAAAGGTTGCGCAGCTGCGACGGGAAGAGGATTCAAGACCTTGTACCACAAGAGAGCTTCGACGCGAAGGACGTTCTCGACTCGTAAGGAACGCTTGTAGGTCTCGGAGGCGCACAGGGAAAAAAAAAAAGAGATCAGATGAATGTGTACCGTAAGCAGCCACTAGGTTAAGAGATGATGCGCAGCGTGCCGCGCTAAGGACCAAACTTAGGAGAGTCGAGTCTCACACACATAGAAAAGCTGAGTGAGCCTGACAATGACGAGAGCGCACAAAGGTAGCGACAGAAAGCGTACGTAATCGTTGAAGGAAAAAGACGGAATGAACCATTTGCTTGGGAGAATAAGGAGAACAAAAATAGTAATATAATATAATATAATATAATATAATATAATAGCTACATATTAGACGCGCACAGGTGAGAAGTAGAGAAGGGAAGCCGAACTTGTGATGGCGCCAGGTGAGATTTAGTGTAGGTTGAGCAGAAGCAACACACCCTCCTTCATCATCGTCGGGTTTTAACATGTGGGATTCTCGTCATCGTGCGCAAATGATTGGTCCCATGCGTCACTGATCAGGGGTCGTTGGCGTTTCTGCTGCCTATTCCCTGCAGGATGAGGCTTGGGTGCCAATTATTGTTAGTGTGAGCTCTTCAGCCCCTACCCAGCGCCCGAAATAGAACGGCTGTCAGCTACCCGAATTGCCCCGCTTGCATCTTGGATGGGAGCACGACCTGTGATACCCGTGATACATACTTACTTAAGTATATAGTGTATAATAAGGATGGTGCAGTATGTAGGCTACACTCGTGCGTTGAACTATACTTAAGTTGGATAGGCTATTCGTCCATATATATATATATATATATATATATATATATGATATGATTCACACAACGAGCATATGCATGCAAAAGATATGGGTATGAATATAATTTAGCCGCGTCAATATATTCCTTCATGGACATCGATCGTGGAAGCCTCTTGTATATACGTCGATACTTTAGTATATATATATACTCATGCGGTAGGGTTGGATCGGAAAAGCAACCGCCAGCCATGCGATCGATATTCGGCTAGATATGGCTGCACCACTTGGCAAGAAACCCTGGCAATTCCACAGCTGCGGGAATCTCATCCAGCGCAACGTCGAGTTTCCACATCTTGCCCTCCAAACCCCCATGAGCGGCATTGCTTCTGCCTCCTATGCCGGCTGGGATAAGTAGTCCGAGGGACACCATACGTTCCCATGCCACTGCAGCGACAGCTCGGCCCCATATCCTTGCGCCGCCACCCAGGGCCAGCATACCCGACGTAGCTGACTGAAGTCGCTGCTTGCCCATCTGGGAGCTGTACTCATCGTATGCCATGGCGAAATTGACAGTGTCGGTATGCGCGACAATATCGAGGCGGGCTGCCGAGATAATCAATGCCAGCTCGAGATCTGATAGTGCAGCCAAGAGATGTAGCTTAGATTCTACTGGTTCTAAGGACACGACCCCAGATGAACATGCCGGTATCTCCAAGTCCGGCGAGGCAGGGGAAAGGGTTGAGAGGGGTAGAATACACGAAGTGAGGAATGCCGGTACGGATTTCGTCGCGTAGAAGTGATATTCGAAGTGAGCCTCGAACTTTGGTGTTTTGCGCAGGGTCTAGAAGGTATTAGTAAATTTTGGCTGGGTTGCGAAAGCTAGGTGTGAATGGTATTACCTCGATCTTGTTGTTCCAGTATTCTTGGAACTGATGGAGCCCTTTGAGATTCAGATCGAAGCCTTCACGCCCGAGTTCTCCCTCATCAATAGATAGCCCTTGCTTACAGATGTCCCAGTAAGCTGGCAAAGTCTTTGGCAGAGACATGTACACATATCTATGGCTGAACCGGCTCTTCACTCTCTTTTCTAGACTCTCCACCACGTCTATTCTCGTGGTAAGGCCAAGCACGGCGATCGGCGCTTTTCTCGCCTGCGCGATATCGAACAGGTTATACAATAGCGTTTGACGCGCGTGTGTTGCGAACAGATCAAACTCGTCAATAACAAAGACCACGGACTTAGATGTCACGCCCTCGTCAGCTCCGGTAATCTCTGCAGGATGAGACAGTAGAGCTAATAAGGAGGCCATTGTATCAGCGTAGTTATTGGTCTGGCTGGGTTAGCTGTTACCCTCGTCAACAATAATGCTAGGCCTTACCCTATTCACTAGATCGTCTTCAAGGTTCATCTCTTTACCTAGTTGACGCCATATTTCTTTGAGAGCCAGCTTATCATCGGTATGGATAAACCCATTGAGGCGGACCACATGGAAATCCTCTTCATGCTCAGCTCTCAGATTCAAGATAACCTCTTCTACCATCTATAAAAGCAATTAGCTGTGTCCTGATCAAGCTGAAATGTGCCATACTGTAGTTTTGCCGCAGCCTCGCGCGCCTATCACCATCATCGAGTTGCCCTCGCCGGCCGAGATCGTCTGTTCTACCAGCTGAAAGGCCTTCTCATAAGCTTCGCTCTGGCCGCGAAGCTTAATGCGGCGGATCCCGGAGCAGCGATCTAACAGCACCCGCTGCATATTTAGCAGGTGCCGCTCAAAATTTGGTATACTCGGGACATCGGTCGATTTTGGGATGGATAATTGTTTATTTGGCGTTGGCTTCGCGCCGGAAAGAACGTCTTCTTGGGAACAATTTCTGCAAATCCAGTCGCCTTCTGGGATGACGGGCACGTTATAGCACCTCTGATGAACTGCCATGTCGCAATTTTCGCAGAAAATGATCTCGTTAGGCGGCTCCGAGTCGCCCTTCGAGCAAATGGCACATACTTCGTCATCCTCACTATCTTCTGCCTCGCTTTCTTCACCTTCCGGGGCCGGTTCCTCTTCAGATGGTTTCTTCGTAGACCCCTTAGTAGCCTTCGGACTTCTGGTTTTGGACCCTATGTCCTCGAAGAAAACCTCGGTCTCTTTGCCATCGTCTTCTTCGTCGAAAGCGACGTTTTTGGGGGGTCGGCCGACTTTACTTTTTTGTGGTGTTAATATTCCCTTGAGTTTGGGTGCCTCTGATCCCGGGGATGCGTCTACAGCTCTACTCAAAAGTCGGGCCGTCGCTGGCTTTGCAGCAGGTGAAGCTGCGTCTACTTCGCCTAAGGTCTTTGGAGGTCTCCCCCTTCTCCTCGGCGTACTTTGCTCTGGTTCGACTTCTTCCTGAATCGGCTCGGGTCGTTTCTTTTTTCGCGACGCCAGCAGCCGTTCCCCTATGCTCTTTCTCGTGGATGTCGTCGACACTCCATTGGTTGTTTTACTCTTAGGCGGTGTCGACTGAAGATCTTTCTGGGCTGTATTCGTCTTGTGAAGTTCATCACTCTCATCTCCCGAAACCGGCACGTCATAAACAGGCTTCACTGAATGTTGACTCTTATTCGGTGGCTTAATACCCAGTTTTTTGTGTTTTATGGGTAGATCCCATAACTTTTCTGCTGCCTCGTCGGCGCTAGAAGAACCGGGTACATCGTATACAGACTCGTCGGCTGATTTCGCCTGGGCGGTAGCGGGAACGTTCTTTGCGCTTCCACGTCGACCGGACCTTGGAGTGCCGCCGATGGCTGAGGTAATCGCGGAGAAACCTTTGGGAGTCGAAGGCGACGAGTTTGTAATGCCATAAAGACGGCGTCTCTTGACGGCGGGGGTTACATTAGGGGTGGTAGCTGGCGAAGAGGGCTGCTCAGCTTGAGGTTGAGTGCGCTTTCGACGACGAGAACTATTTGGCCCGTCGGTGGTCATATTGGGAAATAAGGTCGGAGAATATAGTATCGGTGCATTGCAATTGACAATGTATTTCTCAGAATTTGGTAGATTGGTGCTAGCTGTGTGTCAACTTAGGTATGTTGTGTGCTTGGGCGTGTGTGATGTAGGTGTGTACAGTACCTATGTACACTACAGTAGATCGAAGCACATGTAGATCCTGGTTCAAAAACTTGCCATGCCAGCCAAAATATGGCCGCTAAAAACATAGCCCGAGAACCCCTGAGGACGCGACGCGCTCACGCCTAATTTACGCGCTCGGCGGGGTCGAATTGGACCCAACGCAGCGGATCACCTAAACCTAATTTACGCGGTGACGGTGACAGTGACGGTAGCAACAACGGTAACGGTAACGGTGACAGTCTGACGAATTGCGTCACATTCAGTAATCAACCTTTTCAGTTAACTTGATTCGTCAGGCACCGAAATACTATTACTACTGCCCCTATCCGTAAAGTTACCCCTGAATCTACTGTGTCAATGCCCAGTCCTCAGAAGTTAACCACCAAGAAACACCGGGAGATTGTCATGATAGACCACTAACATATGTGAAAATAACCTCAAAATACTTGAAATATGTCAATTTTGTTTACACTCAGTAGCTATTAACAGATTAAAAGTCGATTTGACATATATGTATCGGCACGACGATGATGCTTGGTTTTATATAAGAATGTTTACTCTTCTTCTCACTGCATCTTTCAGAAATGTCGATCGACGAAATAGGGTACCTGACGGAGATATATAGACGATACGGGCATCACCATACACATCGAGATCTCGTTGGAATGATAGTTAGGTGCATAAAATCGTCGCTAACGCACGTCTGACAGAACTTACAGTTCACTACAAACTAGGGGCGAATCACAGTTATCCTCCTTGTCATAACCTCGAATATAGGAGGATCCACATATCTCCGCAGCGTCGCGCATCTGATTTAACGCATAGGTTTTCATACCAGAGAAGAGAGTGAAGTAAGTATATAGGATTTGAGGGAGAACATCCGCCTAGCTAAACAGCCCTCTCCAGGGCTGCAGGCCTATTGTAAGGATACCTAGTACTCTGGTATGCCGGAAGCTACAGAACATGCTTAGGACAGTATTGTGTTGATATAGCTTTTGAAAAGGTGAAGGTGAGCGTTTATGTATTGGCGACTGAAGGACAAACACGCGATATCTTTATGTGGCAGATGTCACAGTTCATCCCCTGTCTGATCGCGGTGAAGTATCCTGGATTGATATTTCGTGGGAGGGAGACTTGGAGTAGTGATTCTCGAGTTGTTATTATGTTATACATAGGTGAAGCATTAGAAAAGGACGGATAAGAAACATTGCCCTTCAGGTATAACAATATCGCCCCTTGTGATGGCAATACGGGTCAGCTTCCCCTTGTATTTGATCTCCTGCCAGTCGTCTTTCCCTGTCCACCTTTCGGCTATGAAAACATCATTTCTGGTAGGACAAATCATACGGGCATTGGCCTTGAGCCATGCTCCATCATCGTGGACATCAGTGCCTTGCGATGGAGACCGCCTTGTTTATTTCAATGTGTAATCGGCGAATATATTGATATTTTAACCTTCGCCACAGAGCCTGTTGCAAGTTGGAAGGAAACCAGGATGAACACGATTGGAAGGTAGAAGTATATTATGAGCATAACCACGATAAATGATGAGATAACAGAAATTGCACTGATACTGAGGGCTGTCGGAGCCCAACATTTCTCGACTAGTAAGACATAGCAGGGTTAGATGTCCTGTCCCTAAAAATAGAGCCATTTCCCACAGCCGTGGTACATGCTGGGCCGTTATATCAAGCACAGCTATTTCAAACACGATACTCAGATACCATGCGAGATCACGCTTCGAGATCATTCTTTCCAACCGTTAAGATGCCAAGCATCCAGAGACGTGAGGGTGTCGAAAATGTAATGACTGCTTATAGAATTAAGGGAACCAGAACAAGAGTGCAATAACTACCTCGATTAGGGATTTTCGATCTAGAGTACGCGAGAATAATACAGAAGTTCCAACATCAATACTGACATTCCCGGTTCCAAGCCCCCCGAGGCATTGGCTTATGATACCTCCTGATGAGCAGCAGCGACATGTGTTCTATGTAAAGACTTGCCTACCCAGATCCCTAGTCGGCGGCTCCTTACTTAGAATTGGCAGGGACATAGTTAAGGAATGGCTGGTATTGCCAACCATTATGGAATATAAATAAGGGTAGTCGCTCTTTTAGTAAGTAGAGAGAACTATATTTAGGCAGATCTCCAGCTTTTACCAGAGTTCCCCCTTTCTATCTCTCTAACAAATCTAATAGCAACCCTCACCTCTTTCTTTACCTTTATCAAAGAATGAGAAAAAATGAAGCTATTTGTCGGAGTTACTTATGTGCTTTCGGCTGCCGCTTTCGCGCTGCCTTCCTCCCACTTCCTCAGCCGGCCGAGAGCTTCTTGCGCCACTGCCAACCAGGTTATCGCGGCAATCAATAGCTATGACAACGACGTGATTCAAGTCAACAACGTCATTGACAAACATAACCCAAGTGAACCCTCAAACATCTTTCAGACGGCTATCAGCTCGGGGCACATCTTCGAAACTGACGAGACGAGGCAGCTTGCGATTCTAAGCACTGTCTGCGATCCAAATGACGGGGCTAATGGCCTCAACTACTTCGGCTCTATGGAGAAAGTCAAGTCAGCCACGCAACAAGTCTTGGGCGTTATTGCGGACATCCAACAAGGAGTTGGTGCGGTGCAAGACAGCCTAAATAGTATTAAACAGATGCACTGCTGCACCATTTTTCCAGGTATAGATGAAATCCTCTTGGTTGCTGCGATCACGTTGGATGTGGTTGGCGATGTAAGGGAGTTTACCGTGCCGAGACCGATGGCCTGTGACCGCGTGGCATGTGAGATACAGGGGGGCGGGAAAGGAGGCTAGATGTGGTTACTGGAGTCACTCGTTTTGAAATCTGCCGGATCTCCTTGTCGGTATGGGTGGATGTTTGTTTGAGGATATGTAGTCTACTTGTTGCAAGATAGGAAGCCAATCATATTCTTTGTTTGGCTCACGATTTAGAGAGGTTATAATCGGAGAAGAATCTATAGATGAGAAACATACACTTAGATTAATGTTGGCAACAATGTACTCGGTGATTGTCATCCTAGCAGTCTAGCTACTCAGAAGGTAGTTTCTAAGATGAACAGAAATAACAATAAAGCGGTTCAGATGACTCCCTTGACGGTCCTACAAAATGGCGCCGTGTAGGCTGTGAGCTTTCTGGATCACCAGGGTTAATTGAACCCGGCATGGCGGATTACTCAAGTCTCCTGGAATCAACCAACTATATGCGCTTATGGGACCTATGCATTTAGTGATTTACATAAGTACCCCTAGTCTGACTTTCAAAATGATACATCACTTCTCTTGATATCTAATGCCAGATGGCTTCCAACTTACGGATGCCGATTCTTGATAGAAACAGTGGTCTTTAGATTAAGATAGTGGCACACGTGGGAAATGATCCATTATGCCCTTTGATATATGTATTTCGGGATAGTTACATTGTTTGAGATATATGAATTCTATCTAGCGATTCTAAGAGCCTAGTGGCACCGGTTTATACTTCTAAGATACCACTATGTCATACTCTCTTCTCAACGCTGCCAGTGTCGGAAGCCGAGATGTTCTCAATATGAACTGTTTCATCCCGCTGCTTTCGGGTTACATAGCCAGGCGGTGTCCACCCGGAAGAACGCCAGGGCTTCAATTTCTCCTGGCTATACATCATGTCAACGTTCTCCAGACTAAGTCCAACAGACTCGTATAAGAAGAACCAGACGATGAGTGCCGCGGCCAGATTCGTGCCTACAAAGACAAAGCCGTACGCGTACGAGATACCAGCGTCGGCGAGCGGTGTGAGAAAACTGATCATGACTGCGCGAGTGAGCGTTAGCGGCGAACACATACGGATAATTACGGAAATCATCTTCTTCGACTTACAGTTCCCTAGCCAGTTGCCAGCGGTGGCAAGCGAAGCCTGTTTGGCACGAGTTCTGAGAGGGAAGATCTCGCCAATGACGACCCAAGCCATTGGGCCCCAGGTACTGTAGCGAGACTAAGATTAGCCCGGTATTCTAGGCACTCGAACTATTGAGTGTACTTACCCGGCGAACGAAGCGATAAACATGCAAGCAGATACAATCAACACAATGCCGGACGCTTTGCTGGTCTCTGGAGGAAGCACCGTGCCGACTACCGCGAAGATCAACAGCCACCCTGCTTGCCACACAGCTCCGAGAAACAAAGGCCATCGACGGCCGTATTTCTCCACGATATAAAGGCCGTAGAATGTCATGGCCACGTTAACCGCGCCTAGGATAAGCTGAGTTTGAATCGGATCATCGATGCCCGCGGACTTGAAAATTGTGGCTCCGTAATAGAAGAAATAATTCACCTGTAACGACGGGAGTCAATATTATCTCTTTCTGGGTTGAACTTCGTTCTAATGTCTGAGGATAGGCAGAAGAAAGAAATGACAACTGATTCTACTTACTCCTGTCCATTGTTGAAGGAAATGTACTGCAACGCCCAATAGAGTGCGATAACAGACTCGCGGGACGTCCGACGACTTTACCTTGAAACATTCGAGCCAAGTACCAACGCCAGCTCTGGCTTCCTTTGCGATGATTTCGTACATTTCGTTCAGGTCTTCCTCGACAAGAGGGTTTTGAGGATCGTCCCTCAACCCGCGAAGACGAGCCATGGAAATGCGTGCCCCCTCCCAGTCTTCGTGGGATGCTAGCCAGCGAGGTGACTCGGGTACGGTGAGAATGCCCAGGCCGAGCGGCAAGGAGAAAAATATACCCAGGCCGATGACAATTCGCCACGAAGCATCCGAATACTGGATGGTTCGAACACCATAGTTGATGATGTTTGAGACGAGGATGCCGAAGGTGATCATGAGTTGGTACGAAGCTACAACGCCCCCACGAATCTCTCGCGGCGAGCATTCTGACTGGAACATGGGCACGCCCACAGAGAGGTTTCCAACGCCCAGACCAGCGACGAACCGCCCCATCATCATGTGGACCCAGGACCTCATGGCGGTGATCTGAATTATGTTGCCGATGATGAAGATGACGACTCCGAAGCTCAAGCTCTTGCGCCGTCCCCACCAGTCGGCCGTGTATGCGCCTGACAACGCACCGATCAGGGTGCCGATGCTCATCAATGACACGAGGAGAGATTGGATGATGGGCACCCAGGCTTTCTCGCCGTCGGGCTGCTCTTGTCCGAAACGATCGACGAAGTCCGTGAACAGGAGCATGGCGGAGATCTGACCGGTGTCGTAGCCGAAGAGAAACCCTCCTATCGAGGTGGTCGCTCCCAGCAGAAGCGCCTCCACGCCGCACTCAGCGCCATTGACGCGGATACATCTGTAAGAGCTAGTTGAGCATCGCCTATCTCCTCAGGAGCATCACTCAAAGATATCGACTTACTTCTTTCCTAGAACCATCTCGGCCGCTGGCTTCGCAGCTCACACTTCCAATCGAATTATTCTAGACGACGAGATGAACGGGAACATCCCATCAATCGTCAAGGTGTTAATATGCGAGTTTTATACATCTTAGCTACGCGGCTCTCTGTAATCGGGCCTTCTCCCATGATATTCATGACGTCGCTCCAGTCTCCAGATTGCTAAGAACCGAATTCAAGCACAAAGCCCATGGGGACGATCTGGAGAGCAGTCCCCGTCCAAGCTGTTTTGCGGCTCCACGCCCATGGGTCACCAATCGAGAATGCCGGGGCCAGTGGAGCGGGCCACTCTGCCAAGCCCGACTAGTTGACAGAGCTAGAACTTAGAATCGGGCCGTCAGCGTTGGCGGCTCCATAGAGCGCGTTTTATGAACCCCAAGCTCCGGGGCGCAGGTGTATTGCTGTTGTGGTACATAATCTCGGTCACATCGTTTGGTAGCCTGGTCGGCGAAATCTTCGGTGCATGACGACAGTGATCGGCTCTGGAAAGAGCAGTGAGTGTTCCGCGATTCTCTAGCTTCTGATGTGACGACGAGTTCAATGGTCAAGTAGCCGGTAGTCTGTTTCAATCTTAACCATCGTGGGGTTTCCGGGCCGAACGGGTACGGGGGCCCCGCGAGGCGACGTCCCTGGTTGATACGTATGCTACAATTGAGTCTAGTAATATCCACGGTTGGCTCATAGCAAATCGTCAGCAATATTTGTGGCAAGGTGCGGATTCTCAGTTATATGCCTCATGTATTCTGTCTTCAGTGTATGTTGTGATTACTAGTATTATATCCTGGATATAAGCCGGCTCTGAATGTAGGTGTTGTATGTACGATAAGCCCCATTTGTCATTGTACGGTCCACCCCCTGAAATAATGTTCAATTCCGCGGTGGGGAGATACAGCGGAAACCCCCTTACTAGGTAACTAATGTTATATTAACAAGGCTGGATAAAGTATTTTGAAGCTATAATTTCATGGAAAAAAAAAACGAAAAAAAAAAAAAAAAGCGTCTTGCTTGATCGTCCTTGGGGGGTTTTATCAAACGCATAAAATCACTATCAGAACCACTAACAGTAATACAGGGGGTGGACTGTATAGAGAGGATCGTTGTTCTTATCAATTCAACGCGCCCCTGAATGTTAAGGGTATCAATATCCGATCCGTGGCACCCTCTCGGTTCCTCTGCGGGCGTCTCGGTCATTCTGAGACGCATCGGCCGGACGTTGTTTGGCATCTTGCAGTGGATTGCGCAAACCCTGACTCACCAGTGCGTTGTCCGCTGGCTTTCCAGGATGTCAATTCGCATGTCGGACTCCATCGTAGCTTTCTGGGGACGGCAGCCTAGAACAAATCCGAGCGGTCTGTAACTGAGTGTCAAGTAATAATTCACTTACAGCTGGATTGCGTGTTATAACTTATTTTGTGGAATGCTGTGGCCTGCCAATATTGATCACCATAATAAGTATAATCCCCTTCGCCAATTGAGTATTAGTTAATGGCAGGCTATTATGGGTTAATTTTAGGTTCATAACAGGCATAGGTATGCATCATCTGAAAGTTGCCCTGAGCAATGACTATTGTTTTCTTTGGCCTTAAGTTAGGGGTCCAAAAATGCCTGGGGTACTCTGCCACTTCTAACATCCAGGAATACCATCACATAGAGTCTGAATATTGACTTAGACATATTTCGGGTTAATTCTTGTCGTGTTAACGTAATATTATATTTTAAGTGAAGTGCTTCCTCTGCTTTTTCGAATGATAAACATTGTTATTCTTGCCTATTTGATGGCCTTCAGTCTTTTCTTCATTGAAAGAGTTACCTTTCTAATCATGCCCGTGTTGAGACGTTGAGAAGACACCCAGCAACATGGCAAGGTCGTCGTTGATTACAAACCTTTAGTTTCCAGCTAAATAATAATGTTGATGCTTCGGCTTACCCAACACTAAACGTTCCCAAAAAGGACTTGTTTCGGTTTTGTTCTCCCTGGAATATTGTGTAGTCTGGTGGAAAGATCTCATGGGTATTATATTACAGCCTCCTAGATACAGAAAGTGAAGAATTTATTCTTTCTTACGGACTGTACGGGAGAGGTGTCTCACAATAAGGTAGAGCATAAAGAGAAGGACTGCAATGAAACTGACCTTAGATGAGGATTCTATTCGAACCAGTAAGGATGATCATGGAACCAGGAAAAATTGATAAAATAACTCTTGGTTGATCATGATCGTGATTCTCTTGGGCTGTGGTATCCTTTAAGATAACCAAACCCCAGTTGGCCATCCGAGGACTGTAAGGACGAATATGATACTTTCCATGATTGATTTCCACTTTACACGCATTGTTAACGGATGCTCGGCTACAAAGAACAGTTTGAAAAGGAGGTCTCGTTGTGAACTCCACGTACTATTACCGATAAATATTTAAACAGGCGGTTGTGTTAAGATACCTATGCCTGAAGATGAACGCTGAAGACTGGAAAATATGGAACACAACCAAGACATATTTAGTGAAGGAAGTTCCCATATAAAACCCTCTATAGCTCATGTTGCTGGGGCTCGTTTTATCTCAGGAGACATCACATCTAGTGTCCATATCGGCGATGTGATCAGAAAATAAGCCAATTACCATAGCATATAAGGCATTTCTCGCAGTTGAAGCTAGCCATGCATCTATTCACTTGGGACTACAAACATGGGGCATCTGAAGCTTCCAAACCTCACTGCGTCATCGTAGAGTTATGGAACCACACCTGGCGTGAGCTTCATCCGTCCTCAGTGAGACCCACGACACTTCAGGATGTGTTGCGGGTCGTTGTTATACAGCCGCCGAAACTCAGGACCACTATTGAAAAGTCTACAGGTAACTTGTGGTCATTCTTTGTGACCCGGTGGTATCTGGCGTTACACCTACAGGATTCTACACGTGTATGTAGGCCTTGTGTTCGGCCGGTGGGTGACCGGTCAAAATAGGTTTCTGGAACAACAGTGGTCCCCCTCAGTGCCTATGCAGCTCATGTACTTAGCATGGATACATATAGTACAGAGGTCCATACATGCATATGCACATCACCGGGATGTGGGCCGCCTTCACGTAGCGTCGCTGCGTCGGACGTCTTAAGTTGACAATGACGTCGGAACCAACGTGGAGGAGAAATCTGAGCCTTGGAACTTCCCTTATTGCATCATATGGTCTTACCTACCTGTACCCTCGAGTCCGGACACGTCTCAACTTCCGTATGCTAGATAGCCGCACATAGATAATTGCCTACATCACTTCATCTCGCCACCTCGACGTGGAAATGCTTAGTGAGACGTGCTAGCCGGTTAACGCATCTTGACACCAAAGGATCGGAGAAAAGGGTCTTCGTCGGCAAACTCGAATAGCCTGAAGGGATTTGTGAGTGGGAGAATGCCTCGGCCGTGTATTGACACTTAATTCCCTTCCCCTCACCCGCCATCCTTGAAGAACTTGATGAAGGTGTCAAGTAGAGCTGGAGCAGCTCGTTATATATTCAGATCGTCGCAGGAAGGGCGCAGCAATAATACTCAAGAATTGGGGTATCCGCAAAGAGGATGAGCTTGGGCAGGAGACTTGCGTGGAATCCGGCCTGTTCGTGATTTCTGTCTACGAAAGCGCGGATATGGCAATGTTGATGTTCTTGAATTAGACGTCACTATTTTAGAGCCGAAGGAGCAATGGGTGGAATCCCCATGCTTCAGATAATTCACGAGTTCACCTGATGTGGTGGCCAGTTGGGCGTGGCTATCGTGCTGGGGTGGTCGAGACCCTGTAGCTGTGACAGCCTGATGAAGTGTCTTAGGTAGGAAATTAGGCTTTCGCTCGCTCTTGGAATCGTCCCTTTGAGCCTTCACACTTCTCTTAAATAATGCCTGCCGGAATTTGATAGACTAGAGAAGCCGTGGACGAAAAGTTGTTTATGATCCTTATGATCTGCCTTTTCTCCTATGTAAAATTTAAATACCAGAGTATAATTAGGGTTAATAATTATATTCTTATATTGTAACTATGTATTTTGGTATAAAATTAGAAGAAAAAAATAATAATACTATATATTATATAGAAAGACTTGTCCACTCTTCCCGCAAGTCTCCCTCAAAGGACATGCAATTGTTGTTGAACCTCACTTGGCCAAAGCACTATATTATCGATAGGATCTGTGTAGGCTAGCTTACGTACATACTGGATGTACATACATACAAAGTACTCCTAATTCATCAAATGTGGCTGCAATTTGTGGCTGATGCAGGCAGAACCTTAGGGACCCATGACCAAAGCTTCCACGGTTCATGTTGCTGCTTAGGTGCTCTCCCATCTATGCCACTGACTGTGAACCTGAACCGGTTTCTGACTTCGCTGTGAAATCTTGCGCCCAGCCCAAACGCTCAATATCAGCGGTCCAATGACCGATGATCTTTTGTCGTCGCGCCAATAACCGTACAATTTTCTTGTCCATTACTTTGTCGCAGACGCACCGTTCAGCATGTCAAACACTCCTGCGCCGCCTGAGGATCAGGCGAGACTGCTGGAGGACGCCCTGTTAGCGGTGCGCCAGCAGACCGCCCTCATGCGCAAATGTCTTGAGACTCCTGGAAAGCTCATGGATGCTCTTAAGTGCTGGTATGTTGCATTGCGACTCATACTGATATGAAGCTTCCCACCTCATGCAAGTTCCTCCTATCGGTTCAGCAACCGACTAACTCCATATCATGTAGCTCCACCTTAGTCGCAGAGCTGCGCACGAGTAGTCTTGGACCAAAGCAATACTATGAGCTCTATATGGCCGTCTTCGATGCCTTGCGCTACCTGTCCGTCCACCTCCGCGAAAACCACCCCCATAATCACCTCGCCGACCTCTACGAGCTCGTCCAGTATGCTGGCAACATCATTCCACGTCTGTATCTCATGATGACAGTAGGTACGGCATATATGTCCGTGCCGGACGCGCCGGTAAAGGAGTTGATGAAGGATATGATGGACATGAGTCGTGGGGTCCAACATCCCATCCGGGGTCTGTTCCTACGGTACTACTTATCTGGCCAAGCTAGGGACTACCTACCCACCGGCGATGGAGATGGCCCGGAAGGCAATCTGCAAGATTCCATCAACTTCATTCTTACCAACTTTGTCGAGATGAACAAGCTATGGGTGCGATTACAACACCAGGGCCATTCCCGGGAGCGCGAGCAGAGAACCAGGGAGCGCAAAGAGCTCCAGCTTTTGGTTGGTAGCAACATCGTCCGACTGAGTCAGCTGGTCGATCTTGAGGTTTACAGCAACGGTATTTTGGGCCCACTACTTGAGCAGGTAGTACAATGTCGAGATGTCTTAGCACAAGAATATCTTCTGGAGATCATCACACAAGTGTTCCCGGACGAGTTCCATTTGCACACCTTGGACCAGTTCCTTGCTGCTGTATCACGACTGAATCCTCATGTTAATGTCAAGGCAATCGTTATTGGCTTGATGGACCGATTGTCTGCCTACGCTGAGCGAGAATCGCAAGAAGATGTTGCCGAGGGTAGAGCCAAATTGGAACAGGATGCATTGGCGGCTCTTCTAGAGAAAGTTCGTCTGGGAAAAGAGTCGCAGGAATCTAAACCTACACCAGAATACTCTTCTGATGCAAACGGAGAGCCTTCTAATGGCAAACCTACAGAGACCCCTGATGCTAACCCCCCAGGCGCAACTGAGCCAGCGCCGTCAGTTGCAGAAACCGAGTCGACGGCGGTAGATGGACAGCCGGATCTACCGACACCGACGCCCAAGAAGGAACGTGGTATACCGCATAATGTCAAGCTTTACGAGATTTTCTTTGATCAAGTCAACAATCTTGTAAATGCGCAGCATCTACCTATCCAGGACACGATTGCATTGTTGGTCTCACTGACGAACCTTGCTCTGAATATATATCCTAGCCGACTCGACTACGTTGACCAGATTCTTGAATATGCCAACCGCAAGGTCAAGGAACATGCCAACAGCGCTGACCTTCATTCTGTCCCAGCACAGCAAAGCTTACTCGCCCTCCTTCAAGCTCCTCTCAAGAGATACGTCTCCATTTTCACAGCTCTCTCCCTCCCCACCTATGTACCCCTCTTCCAATCCCAAACCTACCCGACACGGAGAGCTGTAGCTGGCGAGGTTGCAAGAAGCCTGCTTAGAAATCAAACTAGAATCTCAACCACCACTCAGCTAGAAAATGTATTAGAGGTATTGAAGGTGTTGATTAAAGAAGGATCGCAGCCACCCGCTGGCTATCCCGGCGGCCCGCAGAGGAGAGCTATGGAAACGGATGAGACTATGGAAGAGCAGGGCTGGCTAGCGCGGATCGTCCATTTGCTCGACGGTGAGAATAACGATACGCAATTCCGCCTCATACAGATGGCACGCCAGGCGTTCGCAGAAGGAAATGAGAGGATTCGCACGACAACACCCCCCTTGATCACGGCTGGGATGAAGCTGGCCCGCCGATTCAAGGCCAGAGAGCATTTTGACGATAACTGGGAGACTCAATTGAGCGCGCTCTTCAAATTTTTGCATTCTGCAATCTCTGCCATTTATACGAGAGTAAACGGGTCCGGTGCTGCCGAACTCTCCCTGCGACTATTCTGTGCCTGTGGACAGACGGCAGATATAACCAACTTCGAAGAAGTTGCGTACGAGTTCTTCGCGCAGGCCTTCACAGTGTACGAGGAGGCAATTTCTGATTCTAAGGCACAATTCCAAGCGGTCTGCATTATCGCCAATGCACTGCATCAGACCAGGAATTTTGGTAAGGAGAACTATGATACCCTCATCACCAAGTGTGCCTTGCATGGCAGCAAGCTCCTGCGGAAACCAGATCAGTGCAGAGCGGTGTATTTGGCAAGCCATCTATGGTGGGCAATGCCAATTGTGGCCATCGATGAGTCGGATGAAGGTGTAAGTATTCCCCGTTTGGGATGCTGCTGCATGTCCGAGCTAACGTCATATTAGCTTTACCGAGATGGAAAAAGAGTGCTGGAGTGTCTACAGCGCGCTTTACGTGTGGCAGATTCCTGCATGGAACAAGCCACATCGATCGAGCTGTTTGTGGAGATTCTAGACCGTTATGTGTACTACTTTGACCAGCAAAACGAGTCTGTAAGCAATAGATCCCCGGCCTCGCCATTTCGATACCCGAGTGTGCTAACGCGTTTAGGTCACTACGAAATATATCAATGGGCTCATCGAACTTATCCACTCGAATCTTGCCACTAATCAACAAGACTCCGCGAGTATTGAGAGTAGCAAACGGCATTTCAAACATACCCTCGAGAACATTGCCGGACGACAATACGAAGGGGTTATCCTCCATCCACAGAAATAATAACGCTAAAACGACGGAGTGTCATAGTTAGGAGATGAGCTGATATCTGCCCATGCAATTGTGTATGTGACTAAGGCGTAAGGTGGCCGTCCTGGCACATAACGCTTGTGAGGAACGGTGAAGCGCAGAAGAGCCGCAGAAACGGCATAATCATAGCGAAATGGAGGATGAGAGGCCACTTTGGGAAGCCTCGATAGGATTCTTGTGTATATATGTATATTCCTGATGATTTGGGAGGGCATGCCTTGGAGCTCGGAGAGGTAGCCTAGCAGCGCGTTGTCCGGGACCGGATATTATTATGTACTACGGCAAATCTTTCTGTAAGAAAGAAAACGAGAAAAAAAGAAAAGCAAATTTCTTTAACTTTGGTCCACCAAATCATCTGTAAACATGCAACATGAGAACCTGATTAAACTGTATAAATTCGATGGCATTCTCTGATAATACTCGCGAATCCTTGGCAGCGTGTGTTTACCTAAGTTTAATGTACATAGTCTGGTAGTGCGATATGGTTTATATGTATAAATCCCCAGACCCCCCTGATTGTGGCAGTGCTACAGATGACTAAGAATTCCCGCCTCAAGGCTAAGATCTGGATCCGAAGCAGCTTAATTTGTAACAGCCCACTCACCACCTAATCCCATCCCATCCTGCCCTGTCCTCAGGTCCTATCCTTATTCTCAAACCCTGTGCTGTTGGATGGTACTTTAGTCCGACTTTCCTAATCTTCTTCAACTCAATGGCCAGTTTAACGGCCCGTCTGACATGTTTTTTTCATTTCCATTAACAGGCACATCGTTCCTTTATTGCGGCTCGACTCGTAATCACACATCATAACTATTCACACTCACACCCTCACTCTCACGCTCCCACTCCCACTCAATACACTTACTCACTCGTTTTATCTGTTGCCGCCTGCGATCGAATGTAGATGTACACTAGACCTCTAGACCGATTTTGAATTCTCTACCATCAAATCACCAATGACTTGTATATCACTGCAAGATGCCGTCCGAAAAGTCCCGTTACGAACCAGCACCCCCGATACCCAGCTATGACGAAGCCACAGGTGGTAATCCTTCTTCTTCCCGTACCGACTGGCCACCGCCTCCTTCGCCCTTAGATACGAGACCCGACCACGAAACCGAAGCACAGTCTCTCCTTTTCTCCCACCACAGATCCGCTGCCGATTCATCAAGACACGCGCCCAGCGGTTACCGACCCCCCTACGTAGAATCCGACGATGAAGGATCGCAGTGGACTCTCGAAGATGACGAAAGCGACGATAATGAAGAGGCGCATGTGCGGCGCGAGATGCAGGAGCTGGAAGTTGAAGACCCTTTACATGGATCAAGTTCGAGGTCATCATCATCTTCCTCGTGGAGGAAACGGATAGCTTCCTCGTTACCGCAGTGGAAATGGCGATGGCGGTTGCCGAGACTAACTGTCCGTTTGCCTCGCCAGAATAATGCTCCTGAGGCTGGAGAACCCGAACCAACCGAATCGAGACTAAGGTTCCGGCTACCGAATATTAATACTTCGGCCGGTCTGCTCCTCGTCGGTAGACTACTCGCTGCTTTCCTGGTCATGGGCTTGCTTTACCTTCTCTTTGTGAGCGACCTTTTCACCAACATGTCTAGACGTATTGGTGGCCAGATGTTCGACCCTGAAGCTGTGCGACAGTACTTGCAAAATAGTATCGATTCGGAGCGTATGAGGGAGACACTACGGCATTTCACGAATTATGCACATATCGCCGGGACGGAAGGAGACTACGCGCTCGCGATGGACGTGCGAAACGACTTCATGAAACTAGGGCTCGAAGACGTGACGGTGGACCAATACTTCGTATATCTAAACTATCCGAAGGCAGACGGAAGAGCCGTGCAAATCATGTCCGAAAACGGGGAGAAGGCCATCTGGACTGCAGCCCTTGAAGAAATGGAAGTTGGGGGAGAGACGGCAGGCCGCCAGACCTTCGCGTTCCATGGGCATTCGAAAGCAGGTGACGTGAGAGGACCGTTAATATACGCTAATTACGGGTCGAGGGAGGACTTCAAGAAACTTTCTGATAAAGGGATCGACACGAAGGGTGCCATAGCGCTCGTACGCTATTATGGTACACAGGGCGACAGGGCGCTCAAGGTCAAGGCGGCAGAGATGGCCGGGTTTGCCGGATGCATCATATACTCCGACCCGGCAGACGACGGGTTTCTAAAAGGGGAGACAGCACCCAATGGACGATTTATGCCTGCCGATGGCGTTCAAAGGGGTGCTGTCAGTTTGATGTCATGGGTAGTTGGCGACGTACTGACACCAGGTTGGGAAAGTAAAGAGGGCCAACCCCGGATGACGAAGGAGCAGACTGCAGGGCTCGTCAAAATCCCAAGTATCCCGCTTGCTTGGCGTGATGCGCAGGTGCTTCTGCAACATATTCAAGGCTTTGGCGAACCGTGTCCGGATGAGTGGCGTGGCGGTGTACCTGACGTCGAATGGTGGTCCGGCAATTCATCGTCTCCGATTGTGCGGTTGAAAAATGAGCAAGACGAGGAGGAACGTCAGCAAATCTGGAATGTTTATGGAAGGATCACTGGCATTGAGCAAAGTGAGAAGTCAATCATGATTGGCAATCACCGCGATGCCTGGTCATTTGGCGCAACTGATCCCAATTCCGGCACGGCGGTCATGTTGGAAGTTGCTCGCGTTTTCAGTGGTCTTGTGGCTAGGGGTTGGAGGCCGCTTCGCACCATCGAGTTCATGAGCTGGGACGCTGAGGAGTACAACTTGATTGGCAGCACTGAATTCGTCGAGAAGAATCTTGAGTTCCTCCAGCAAAATGCCTGGGCTTATATCAACCTCGACGCTGCCGTGTCTGGCTGGGAGTTTCATGCTGCCGGGTCACCGATGTTCCGCAAAATCCTTGCCAAGGTCCTTGACAGAGTCAACGATCCCAATTTCAATACGACACTACGCGCGCTGTGGGATGAACGACATGCGGAGCTTGAAGGTCTCGGCGCGGGCAGCGACTATGTCGCCTTCCAGGATATGGCAGGCACAAGCTCCATCGATATCCGCTTTGATGGCCAGATGCACCCCTACCATTCTTCGTACGACAACTTCGACTGGATGGAGCGTGTCGGAGATCCGAACTTTGTATATCACAACCTACTCGCCCAAGTCCTTGCGCTACTCTCTCTCGAGCTGGCCGACAGGCCAATCCTGCCCTTCGACATGGGCAATTATGCGCTCGCCCTGGGTCGCTATCTCGGCGACCTATGGCAGTGGGGCGAGCAGAAAGGTGTCAATACCGAAGACAAGAAACGCTACAATCTAGACCCTATCAAAGACGCGATCAAGGAAGCCGAGTCTGCTATCGCGGAATTCGAACAGTGGGAACACAACTGGGAGAAGAGCGTCATGTCCTCGAGCGGCTGGGAACCGGCTGGCCTAGGTCAGAGGCGGTGCGACTACAATACTCGCATGGCAGATTTCGAGACGGGCTTGTTGGACTTGGAATTCGGCGGAGGGGTGAGTTTGTCTTTTTTTCCTCCCCTAGAGCTTACTGCCGTACTAATCCCGCGCTACGTACAGATACCTAATCGGACCCAATTCAAACATGTCCTCTTCGGACCGCAACTATGGTCGGGTTACGATGAGGCTTACTTCCCGGCGATCCGGGACGCCGTCGATGCCGAGGACTGGCCGCTCGCACAGAAGATCATCGACAAGACCGCGGTGATCATCAAGAAAGCCGCGAAGGCACTGCTTGAATAGTAGTGAATTCCCCCAAGCGCATGTGTGTGTGTATTAGTTGAAAGTCTCTTTGTCGATATGGATACGTATGTAGGGGGCCGTTCATATCCACCCTCAGGGGGTTTTTTGGGTTGCATTGTTTGGCGTTATCGGGGGTTTGTGGCTACGGTGAGAGCAGTAGGTGGCAGACTACTCACCCACCTAGAACTGTTCAAATGACGCCGTTGCCCGTCATGCTATCATTGATGGATGCATGGATGGATGTAATCCATAGATATTCAATATTATTCTATTGAGCATATTAAGTCTGGTGTGCTATGTCTAGTGTGTTATATCTAGTGTGCTATATAGAGTTATTATAGTGTGAGGCATGGAAGCCTTCGTTATACCGAGTGTTTTTCTCCATGAATAGTCTAATATATTGCCTCAATAGTTCCTCGTTGGAACTATGAGTGTGTCCTTATCCCGAACTTCGCCCAGGGACAAGGTTGCCCGGGGTTCAGTACGGCAGGTCCCTATGAAACAGGACCTAGCATGGTTTACCTCGTCGGAAACCGAAATAACAGTTGTAAACCACTGCTATGCGTAGGTGACGATCACCCAGGGACTATTCGGCCAGGGAAGATTTATTCCCTTCCGATTCGAAGAGGGCTGTATGTTGTATGATGATCGAGTTCCTTCCGTTACGCAATTCCCGACTTCCAGACGGCATCCCTAAATACCTTCACAAATTCGACATTCCTGTGCTAGTCAATAACTAGCACGTGCGACAATACCAAATACATCTGATAATACCAAACACACCTGATAACACCAAACACACCTGACAATACCAAAGGAAACCAAGATAACATCTCGAGCAGACAGCAAACATGAAACCAACACGGCTTCAAAATCCATTACGCCAACCAACGCCTTGTCAAGCAGAGGAACACACCCAGTCGTCCAAACAGTTGTTACCTCTGGCCCGGACACCACCCCATCCGAATCACAGCGGCTACACCTGACTTCCATAATTTGCATCCACCTGCGCGGGCCCCAGCGGCTCGTCCCATTCAAAGCGGCGGAAGCGGCACGCGTCCGTGGCGCACTTGTAGAATGGGGTATTAGGCTGTATACTGTTATCGCCGGTGATGTCCTCGCGCGCGGGGAACCCGCAGTCGCAGCGCGGGTTATCCGGCCGGACGCCGCGCGCGTCGGCCCAGCAGATGAACGCGCCGAAGTCGGGGCACTGCGCGCACCGGTAGTACGCGCGCCCGGGG
Source organism: Xylariaceae sp. FL0662B (assembly GCA_022376535.1). NCBI lineage: Eukaryota > Fungi > Ascomycota > Sordariomycetes > Xylariales > Xylariaceae > Xylariaceae sp. FL0662B. The sequence goes on along the minus strand of JAJJKD010000037.1, from coordinate 37,601 downwards.
TTGCGCAGCGTCTGAGAGTGCGCGAGCGCGATCTCCGTGTGTCGTGAGTACGGCTTCGAACATCGCAGCGCCGGCCGCGTCGGGAAGTCCGCGTGGTGGACCCGCAGATGCGGCGGTGGAAGCGGCCGGATGATGCCGCATTGTACTAACAACCCGTAGAAGGGGGGAGGGTGCCGTCGCGGCGAGGGTGGGGACGCGGGGCCTGCCTCGAGGCCCGGTTCGGACTTCGTGCGCTTGAAGGGCGAGATCTCGATTTCGTCTGCGTCTGAGTCCGGGTCCGAGCCTGAGTCCTCCCCGGATCGATCGACCGTCTCGGGGGAACCACATCGATGGGCTGCTGGGGCGGGACTGTCGTAAACGTCGTCCGACTCCTCCTTGATAATTCGGCCCGCCCGAGAACGCTTCCGCGACGATGGGGTGTCTATATTACCGTCTGCTTGGGTTGCGGGCAGTACGTATATGTTTGATTCGTCTCCAGAGTCCTCGGTTTCCAACTTCACCTCTGGCGAATCATGACGACGCCTCTGTTCTGGTGTCCTCGGTGGTTCCTGAGGAGCCGGGCTTAGGCCCTTGGATTCTGGGTTTTCTTCGCGATCGAGAGCTGGAGTATTTCCCTGGGGTTCTCCAGGACCCGCATTCGGATCTGTCGTTTCATTACGGATAGCTCCAGCATTATCCGGCTTTGCCTGATCTTCTGGGCTTCGCGCCGGTGTATCAAAGGAGGTGCCTTCAGATATTGTTTCGGAGACCTGCCCTGATTTTGAGCTTAGTTGAGGTCCCGGATTAGTAGTCGTCTCGATCCCCCTAATGGTTGGTGCCCTTCAGATATCTGATATCAACAAAGCGGCTCTCGGGTATCTGGGAGATCGCTTCTACTTACATACTGTTGGTTGGACCCAACCTTCGGGGGCGTGAACCGAGATACAAGGTTGTAATTTTTCTAACTTATCTGTTATACTTGAGTGCTACGTGCTAGACTTGTTTCAATTTAATATGAGCTTTGAGTTGAATTGATTGAAATTTCGCCAGTGAGACAAGATAGCTCTCAACGTTTTATAAACAGGATGAGTTTGTTTTCGGCTAACTGATTAACCGTAGTTTGTTTGAAAGTAGTTTCTCTGAATGAAGATGTAGAGTCACGGAAGCTTTGAAAGTCCTCTGATAACTATGAACAGAATAAGAACTGGAACATAGAACCTGGAATGAGGGGAAGAGAAGTAATTCTTGTCCCCAAGCTGACAGGCTGAACACCTGGGCAGGCATCAGTTATACTGCCGTTTCACACCAGACCGGTGCGCGCCCCATCCGCTGCTAGTAGCCGTCTATTCACTACATGCCACATTAAATGGGCTGGATACAGTCGACCCCCTGAAATAATGTTATTCGATGGTTCTTATAATAAGTTCATGCATTTTCCAGAACGATCAAGCGCAAGCTTACAAAAATATACTTTCCCTATATAATTACGCCTCTAGAATGCTTCATCCGGTCTTGTTAATATCAAATATAATAGTGGGTTATTCCCGCTATACCTCTCCTCTACGGAAATGAACATTATTTCAGGGATCGCAGTGTATACCTCCTCGAAGCAGTCCCTGTTGGACGATAGAACATCCTTAGGCTTCAGGTACTTCGTCCTATGTGTCATGGATACGTTGGCGTATTAAAAATTAAGATGTTACACACTGGCAGGTAGACATCAGCAGACAGCTTTTTACGTTCTCACGGACGTTACCAAATTCATCATTAGGCTTCATGACAGATGTTTAGCACATCAGCAGAGAACCCAAGAATAGTCTAATTAGCCTATATTGCGCGACTTGGTTTTCAATTAATGTTTTCTGGTTTCTCTATAAATATATTATGTAAATCGGGTTCCAAGGAGGTCTCTCATGAATGCGTTTGGTCACCGACGTGAGAAGACACAGCTTTCTTGTGTTCCATATGTCTACTAACACAAGTGATATGTTGATCATGACAAATGAAGCTGTTTTCTCAGGAATTCTGACAACCCTTTTTCAATCGACGCCGACAAAGCTGCGAAGATGATCGCGTTGGTCGAGGATGGTGGGGGGCAATAATGGACATCTGATGAGATCTCCAACTCCTCAATGCCCCTGACTTGGGATAGCTCTCCCACCCACTGCGTTATACAAAGTTAGCATTTCTCTTCACACAGAGTAGATTACGAGGGTTAAGGTCTGCTGCAAGAATAATTTAATTCTCGAGCATACTGATAAGATATCTTTATGAGTCAAAATAAAGGAGGTGGTGATCATAAGTCTAGGTGCTACTCACATCCAAGCTCTCGTGTCTTATGTCCAACAGCAGCTTTAATTCGGCGGCCGTAAATTCCTTGGGCCCATCCCAAGTACAATTAGGTCTACCGCCCTGCACGATCAAACGTAGTTTCCTGATAGAACCATGAGCCCGCAGGAAGCGGCAGACGCTTCTCCATTGGCTTCTGTCGTGGTCGTACGGAAGCGGGTGTGCTCGTTTATACAAGGAAATCTCGCGGATTAGTTGGCGGCTAGAAGGTGTGAGGTCCGAGAGGAACGGCTCGACGACCTCGATATGACTCCCAAAATCGAAGGTATGTCTCTTATACACGATGTACGACGTTTCGTTGTATATCATCTTGTTTACCCGCATAATAGACGGATAGAAGTTCACCCCTTCTGTACCGAGTTCGTAGGTCGTCTCATAACATCTTCTGTGTAGTGACCGGTCTAAGACGTAATACCGGCTTCGAGACATTTCCGCCATGCTCCGGAGCTTGCCGACTCCAACATTTCGAATACATAAGCACTTATTTCCACCATCGTCGAAGAGGTACTCGTAGATCATCATGCGCACCTCTACTGGCGCACGCATTAGGGGCGAGGCTTCCATTCCGTTGCGGGTGTTTGAATCGTCTAAAAACCTTCAAAACAACGATAAGTCGCGGTGAACCTTCTTGTGTCTCTTAATAAGTCTCAGCTAGGTAAAGGATGTTTAACAGCAGGTAGTAAGCACCGAAAATCGAAAAGCAAGTCGAGGCAAACCTTTATGCTAAAGTCAAAGGTAAGCTGACTCGAGGTGATATTAATTAAATCATTCCCACGAGAACCTCTACTAGTATTTCGGATATAAGTAATTATGCATATTTTGTGTACCTTGAGGACACACCAGTACAGTTGCATTGCTGACGCCACTGCTGACTTGGCCATCCAGGTTCTCTATTGGGTAATTATATTCTGACATCACACCCATACAAATTAGCAAATGAATCGTACTTACAAAGTACATATTTAAGCTGGGCAACGATCGTCAGCTAGGTACTTACCTAAACGAGAAGACCGCACGGGAAAGCTACGTGTGTGGTGCGTGCATACTGGATTGCGTTTAATAAGTAATACACCGCCTTCTTCCAAGGGCTTATATCTTTCTATATACTATAGGAGAGGCGCGAATGTAAAGTAGGTGAGTAGATCACTATCATCGAGGCATTATAATAGATAGGGCTTCATAATTGTATATCCTAGTAGAATCAGTTTGCATCTATTTTCTCACTATGGTGAAGACGAGGTACAAGCAGTGGCTATACCAATTATTATTAATAGTTGGTTCGATGCATAACTATAAAGTATTCTATAATCATTTTACCTGCTAGATATATTGTCTTGCACCCATCTGACCGTTATATTCACTGATCACAGGTTTAAGATGCGAGAGTTATAACAGCTGCTTATAGCGATAGATAAAGTACATAACAAAGAGAAGATGGTCAACACTAGTCTGGACAACTTCATGGACTACATTTGTCGCTAGAGGACGAACATCGAAGCTCCTGATTTCAGTTTTGAAACAGAATTCCCAGAGAATCGCTTAGTGGAAACTGGAAAGATTTGATCGGGGAGAGTAGAAATTGACCAAAAATCAATTCCTCAAGAGAGCTGGGGAGTTGGTGATGGATCATAATAGCGTCATTACGGTATCAAGTGATTATGGGTAGATAATGATAAGAGACTTGAAAAGTGACAATATGTACTCGTATGAGCCCAGCGTTAGGTCAACTGGTGTATAATGGATCGGCGTAACGTCCGAATGACATCACGACAATGCGGGGGCTCTGAACATTTGTTTATAAGACGGCTTCAAGGAAACGAAGGTTGTCAACTTATTAATTATATGAACATCAAATAAGTCGTCTATCCAATTGGGTATTTACGCTTGTATTTGCCACGATGTCGACCACTGTAGGACAAGTTCTTGGCCACCCTAGGTCTGGCTCGTTCGATTCAGGGGTAAGCAAAGTCCAACATGAGTATGCGCCGGCGCCATCTATCTCCCTCTTATTAGTTGTGTGCGTGCATGTGACTAATAGAAGCCCAGGCTTCAACACGCAGAAATCTTTCCTACAGGTAAGTCCCTACCGGAGTATATCTACAAGCGGATGTCCCAATGGATAACCGACAGTCATCGACGAGTTCGTCCCCGAGTTTCTCCTTCACGTGAAATGGCCATCCGGCGAGAAGGCATCATTAGGGAACACCGTAAAGGTGGACAAGGCACAAGATGAGCCCCATTTCACCGTGCACCAAGACGCGGCGTCGTCTTTACTGCACCCGGAAGTGTCCCATGTGGACTACACCCTCGCAATGACCGACCCGGATGCGCCGTCGCGCAACAACCCCAAGTGGTCAGAGTTCTGCCACTTCATAGCCACTGGCGTCCGCGTTTCCCCGACGGGGATAGACGCCTCTCCTACATTCGTCGAGTCCAAACTCAAGCCCATCATACCGTACCAGCCGCCGGGACCGCCGCCGGGCACGGGGAAGCATAGATACGTCTTCTTGCTATTCGCGCCGGTGAACGGCACGACGGACCTGACGAAGCCGAGCGAGAGGAAGAATTGGGGTACGGGGAAGGCAAGACACGGGGTGAGGGATTGGGCATCGGAGAACAGCCTTAGGCCGGTCGGTATGTTTTTACGATGTCACACTGAGGGGAAAGCACTGACACTTTGGCAGCTGCAAACTTCATCTACGCGCAGAATGAACATCAGTAAGTAATTTATCGCGTTGCGCTATATGTAAGGAACGCAAAAAAGTCAGGATAAACATCCGTCAAATTGTGTAAACTCTCTGTGTATCTAGGAACTGCCGGTGTATAATAACGCATATGGGATACCCGACCCCCTAATATTCTATCAAGGAAATGGCTAAGGCACTCGTCTCATCAACTAGATAGAGGATCGCGGAACTCATCATTGTCCGGCTCCCTATCATTATAAAAGCCCGTTTGCCCTGAAGTCATGGTTTATATATGTAAATTCATGGGTATCTTGTCTAATATCAAAGTATGGGGATTTGCGGCTCAGATTTGCCTTTACAACGTCATTGTTGGCAGCACACCGAGATACGAATACCGGAGGGGTTACTGTAAATGCAGAAACACACGATCGGCACCGTGACCTGGCTACGAAGCAAGACCAACTCGGAAGTATCTGATGTATCATCATCGCCGTAAGATGTTTCTTAATGGACTCATCAAAGCAACGGGCTATGTGGGTTGAATCGTTGCTGTGCCGCGGAGCCTGCCAGTATGGCTTTCTATCTTTGCTGTTCTTGAGCCAAATTGGATCTAGCGAGAAGTCAGCTACGTCTTGCACGACTCGGGCATTAGTCTTACCGCCTTCTTCTTCTCCCGTGCAATTTGCGAAAGACCAAGTGTATCAGCCAGCAGCCTCAAGACTCTTTTGGCAGGGACAATGCCGGCAGGATGGAATTGGTTTTGGAAGTCACATTTCTCCCATACGGGAGAACTGATAGCATAACGGACGACATCCTCGTCTAGGTAGGGGAAGCGTACCTCCTTGCCCCAATTTTCCATGATGCGATCATCTCGGCCAAGATTCCGTTGCCCAATACGACTGACCTCCAGCTTCAGCTCATCAACAAGACGGCGGTACCCACCGCCCTTAAATGCTGCTTCATGCCGCGAGTAGCCGCCAAAGAGTTCGTCTGCACCAAGACCAGACAGGAGCACCCGCGCTGGCGAGGATATGCTTGGGGAAGACGGCTCCCACTCGGTCTTGTCTACGTAGCAATGGCCAGTACCCCGCGAAGCAAAATAAAGTGCAAAGCCGATGGAAAGATCCATCTCTGTGTTGTGGGGATATAAAAGAGAAATCACTCTTGATTTGTGGCTCATAGCTTCTTGGAATGGTACGTTGACCTATTGGTGTTCGTTAGTGAAGTATCCATGATTCACCCGTGTGACCCGAGAACGCACCGCTATAAAACGCCAATATCGTCCTGGACAGGTAGTTTTGAGTTCAGCGAAAGCCTTGCGACCAGTAACTCTATCCGGACAAGATTCGTAGACGTCTGGGGCTTGCTGTCGAGATGGTTGAGACTTATCTATAGAGACTTGGCGCGGATTTTCGAAAGCAACATTGATCAGATCCATCCCTTGAGTTAACGGGAGAAAATCGTGGGCCAATCTCGCAAGCACGGTACAGTCAAGGCCACCAGAGAAGAGAATTGCGAGGCGAATATCGATGTCGGATGATGGGTTGGGTGGCTCTGGAATGTTCAATATCCTCAGCTTGAGAGATTCTGACAGCCAATGCCTGAGAATGTTGACTGATGGCGAGGTGAAATCTAGTTTGTGTTGTTCGGTTGGCAACATCATATTGAATTTGCCGGTACTCGAAACCTGTAGATATAAGCTTTATAGCGAAGGCAATAACATATGCACGCCTACTTTACCGAAGCCGAATAACTTACCACGTTATCATCGTTAGAAAGCAACCAGTCGTGCTTCATAAGTCGACTAGACATAGTGCATTGGGAATCAAGCCTGAGAGAATAGATACCATCCGCCTCAACTTCTTTCCAACCGGAATTAGGCACATCGGCGACGCTTGAAAACGATATGGAGCTACCATCATCTGCCTCCTTTGAGAGCAGTGACCGTCGTCCCAGACGGTCACGGCCAAAAAAGATGGACTTGCTCTCGAAATTATAGAATAGAAAGGCGAAGGGACCATCAATGCTTCGTAAGGTATTTAATATATGCGATTCTCGAGCCTCAACTGAAGATGCATCATTCGCTGTGAGCTTAGCTAAGATAGCCTCTCCATCGTTGTTGCTGACAGGCTGAGCGTTGATTCTCCAGGCTTCACCGTTCCAGCATAATACAGAATCAGTAGCAGGTGATTCTAGCGGCTGTTTGGCAATATGGTCACCTCGTAAGGCCAACACTGTAGAGGTGAAACAGAGATTAAATGCCGGGTTTGCAGTTGCATTTGCGGCAGATATCGTACGGTAGAGTTGGCCAAAATGGTCAGGCCCACGATTCTGTAGGTGTTGTTTAAGCTCGGAAGATATATTTGGTATTTGTCCCGTAGAAATGACTGCGTGGATGCCGCACATTGCTCTAAGATTTGCTGGAAAATGAGTCAGTATCGAGATGTTGTTAGTGCAAGTTAGATTGAACCAAGAGTCTAAATAAAAATGCCCGGTAGCTTTGAGGCACAAAGCTAAGTTGGGAAAGGTCTGAACTTGGCGTCCAGTGCCCAACTTGATATGCTGAAAATCAGAGCGTTACGCTACTGATTTATATGGAAAGGGGGGGGGGGGGGGGGGGGGTAATAAATTTGTATGGCGCCACGTCAGATTTGTATGGGCGCCACTATTCAGGTTACACAACAGGTAAGTAAAAAAGTATCTGTGGCTAGGTAAGTTCGATATCTCTGGCCAATAGATAAAAGGCTAACACTTATAGGGCCAATCATAGGGCCTAAATTTTTTTAGCGCGAAAATAGAGTTACAGATGAACCGCATTTTAACTTAGGTAAAGGTCTTCACTGTTTTTTGTGAGGCTGTTCAGACCTTTCCCAATGAATGAATTGTTTACCTTGTCACGTGCACACCATGCCTCCATAAATGATTAATGCAAGTACCTAGGTTCAAGGTTCCTGCATTCCATCACAAACGCCAAACGTCACGCGCAGTGCAACTAATGGTTTTAGTGTAGAAGCAGGAAAAAGTAAATGCAGGGTTTCGGGGTGAAGTTTAGAAGATACATGAAAAAATGTAAGCCTAGCACCTGCTCGTTTCGATCGAGCGACCTCCGGGTTATGAGCCCGGCGCGCTTCCGCTGCGCCAAGGTGCTTTTTGTTTTAGGCTGTGATTGACAAGCGGCTTATTGAGCATTAAGTCTCGCCGACTGGCTCTCCACAACTCAGTTCTAGGTACTCAGTTCTAGGTACTCCGCTTCATAGTATTTGGCTCCTTCTACACAAATAGAACAATGCTTAATCTTCTCGCCCTGATTGTTTGCACAAATGCGTTCCTTTCATATAGTGCATCCGCAAGTTGGTTTTGTGTTACTGCACGCTTCTCCCTAGGTACATTGATATACCTACTGTACTTGCAGGTACCTCCTAACTTAGTACCTGCAAACAGGCAGCATTTGACAATAATGATGGAATAGAACACTATAGACATGGTTTTCTTGTTATAGTAAAACTGTTTCACATTGTCGAAGGCAATGCATTTCTTTGTCAAGTCCTACCCAATGTACATAGCAAGCCAAGTAATTACTTCATACAATCACCAGCCCTGACTCCCAACCAGCCGGACGCCGGCCACAATCAATGTGAAACTTGGAAGATCCAACATGATAAGTTAATAGCTAAGGTGATTTTGTGAGGCCAAGTCGTGTTATTGTCTCTATATATCTATTAAATCAAGTGTTTCGTGGAGTGATTGTTTAATAAGCTGTGAGACTTTATTTCTTTCAAGCTATGGGATTATGGCCTTCGGATCCTAGTAAACAACTTTAGAATAGTTGCATTTTTCAAACGTCAGAGATTCAATAGGTAGCTTTCAGCCTAAGTTACCTGAACCGTTTTCCCAATGGTCATTATATAGGTTTCATAGCTATATTCAACAATGCCCATTAGGCCATATCGTGCTCATGCATCATTATATTTGTACTCTCGCAGCAATTTACCGTGTTGTGTAAACATGAAAATGACAAATGTAGCCATAGCCATCCCTATTTAATATATTCAATGGTGTTTCCTTTAGCTCTTGGAGTGAAATTACGCGGCTTGTCAATATATATATATATATATATATATAAACCACCTCTTTCGTGATAACCTGATTCTTCTAGCTCAACTAGCGGAGTCTTAACCTTTTCACCCTAATTGTAGAATTATGGCCATTCTAATACAGCAATAGCATAATAGATAACTCATATGGCTAGTTTCATCATTGAGTTAAAAAGCTGAACCCACCCAGCCGCCTTGGGTCAGAACCCCTATTTACAGATCACGTTGCCATAGATCAATTTCATTGTTTTTTATGGGTACACGAGGATATACAACTTATGTTTAGGGTGATCCATCGACATCAATGTTATCCTCCGGACCACCTAACATAATAAGGCCAAATACTCAACAGGTACTCCTGTTTAAGATTGGCAACTCTTGCTTTTCAAACGAGCGCATATGCTTAATTACCATCGACCACTGTTTTGTCATCTACCACTGAGATACGAATGAACTACCAATAGCTCGGAAAAATCACCTTTATCAATCCCTGTAGTCAAATAAACGGGCCCGCTCACCAATGACCAATGTAGATGTAGGTACCTGATGGACTAGTTTTCAAATCAGCATGCCATTCTTTCTTAATAGCCATCACACTTTAAGCTGAGTCTTATGAGTGCCCAACTCTTCGAAAATACCATTTTCTACATCTGTTCTTGGGGGCATAAGCACTACCAGGCTATGCCTTACAAAGTTATTGAAATAGATACGCAGGTTATGAGTGTGTACATCAGTTGTATTGATGATAGTTAGAGAGGTAAAGTATCACAGGTAGGAGGGGATATCCTCCTATATAGCCACTGGTGTGGGGCGTCCTCCAGCCACCTGTATATTCACATACCAGCCACCAGATATTCCAATAAAAGTGTCCAGTTGTCACCCACATAGACCACCATACTGACACTTTCAACATGGCACCAAAGCGCGAGAAGCATGTCATTATGCTATCCAACAAGACATGGAGATCATCCATCCAAAAATAGTACCTACCTATATAATCCTGTGGCTATATCTGCCAGAATGGGTAGAGCTCTTGTAACGGATTCTACCTACTATCGAACGTTTAAAAGAAAATAGAACATGAACCATAATACCTTAATTAGTATGTTGAGCATTTTATATGAGCATCAAGCTGTCGTTGGCGCCCTGTGCTGCGTTTAGCTGGTTTGGTATTGTGATCAGCTTGGCGCCACACTTTGCGCAGTAACAAACGGTTGACGAGCTCCGTAAGCCAGCGTTACGGCTACGGAGGCGCAAGTTGTAGCACGCTCGGGGGTGTAGATAAAGTTCTTGCTTACGGGACACCTCAGTCGCTAGGTCGCCAGGTTGAAGGGAAGATGCGTTTAAAAGAGAGGACGGCTGATAAGTCTGAGGTAGAAAAAAATAGAACGGCCTGAGGAAGGGAAGCAGAATTGGGGGAACGAAAATAAGTGGAGGACGCTTGCTTTAACGGACACTCAATAGCTCGGCGACCGAGCCTTGCCGGATTCGCAAACGACTATTAATACATGTACCCTTTACAGCTCGGCTTGCAACCATGAGGTCATAGGCCGTGTGGCGTAATGGCAGCGCGTCTGACTGTAAGTAATTCCCGTTCAACCGCGCTACGGGAATATAACTAATAATGTCCTAGACGAATCAGGAGGCTGCAGGTTCGACCCCTGCCTCGGTCATATCTCTTCTGACACTTTGCTTTTTTTCATAACTATCATCTTTTTATATCATTAAACTCTTTTATTACGCATTTATTTTAGATATAATATATTGGTCGGTATTAGCCAACATGGATATCGGCCAATCTGATGCCGATATTCGATATCGTATTGGTTGCGATTAGATCGATTTATCCAAGCACTGCCGCGGGCCACGAAACGCAACCATAGATATTAGAAAACCAGTACTCAGTCCTTTGCACCAATTCTTAGATTTCTAGTCACGCCCCAGCTAGCGAGAGAGCTCCTCGCCCAATACAGCATCCATTCTGGTTCGCTAATGCCCAATTATCGGCCCCCACCCCTCGGCCCAAGAATGTGTCCCGGAGCTATGGCGATGCCGTAAGGAGATTTCACCCCTGAAGCGGTGTCTAGCTCTAGGCATATCTCTGAAGATGAAGACAAAGGCGTCAACGGTAGTTTTGGTTTTGGTTTCGATTGGCACTGGCGAGCTCAGAGCAAGTTTACCGGCAAACCTGGCTGTGCCACATCGACCTGGAGAAATGAGTTGAGATGTATCCATGATCAATTTTCCATAGAGCTCTTGAACTTTCTACAGTTACCATTTATCATCACCGCTTCTTGAAGCACCAGAGAACGTCTCCGAAAACGTCTTGTGACGAGTACGAGATCTCTTGATATTGCACTTGGTACCCTGTTGCCATTCTTACAGGCCTTTCTCGCACCAGAGGGTGCCGATTATGGACACAGATGTGTAACTCGGGTCGGAGAGAATTAACCAGCACGTCGTCTCGCAATGAACCCCAAATGCATAGTCAAACATACGGGCGAGGAGACGAAGTTCTGGTAGACAACAACAGGAGATTGTATTGTGAAGATCAACTCCTAGTCGACTACTTAAATAGCAGAGACGAGGCTTGGATCGCTAGCCACCCCCGGCGGTTCCTGCCTCGTGGCCGAGGGAGAGACAAGGTATCCTATGCGAATTGACATGTTCTCAGTGTACTAAAGGGGTAGAGGAAGATCCTCGAGACGTTGTGCTACAAGTTAATGTTGACAGAATGAGTGAATGGAAGTAGTATCAATTGCATATTGAGGTGGACTGACGAGCCCGGGTAGCCTCTGTAGTCAAATGTAAAGCGATAAAAAGTCTAATAACGAAACAGAATACGAAGAAGGCTAGAAACACATTAACGGTAAGAATCGGCGAAAGTCAAAACGGCGCAGAAGGGTCAGCACGCATGCCCGATCCGCATTGTTCATTCTGCTTTATCTTCGATATGAATTGCCATTGTACTAGGTGTCCTTGCTTGCCTAATCTCTTGTTGTATCGCGTATTATTCTACTGACCAACATATCCCTAGGTCAACTTCAACAAACTAGCCGAAGATGGGCTTTCCCATCCCTAGGCTCCTTCACATACGTTGGGACTGGCTGAAGGCCAAGTGCTCCCTCTTCGGCCAGTCTAGCGCCAAGTCCTCAACTAGTGGCCTTCCGAATCCGGAGACGACGACACCGGGCCATATGATTCACGGCCCCGAACCCATAGGATACCAGCAGGCGGACCTCGGAACTACCGGTAATGACTTTGTGGAGGCTGAAAAAGATATCATGACTAAGGACGACGAGATTCAGGGTGACGGGCAGGAAGATTGGGTTGTTTCCTAAGCTACGCTTCCTACAAGCCATAGGCTCAAAGTTTCAGGCCTGAAAGATGCTTTCGCATGAGATTCAGTATCCACTTGAACGCGCCCGCCTCTGCTCTGGTAAAATACGCGATATTCTGCGATTCACCTCATTGGTGCTCCTTTCACTGAGCTAGGTACTTACTATGAGGACTTTACATAGTAATTATACTTTTTAGGCAATTCTTCTGGGGTCATCATAGTGAATACCGCGTTAGATCATCTGATAGTGTGTTTTAAAGGAATGTGTTCATGTTCGACCGATCCTACGCTGTCCGCCCTGAAGCAGAGCGTCTTGTGATGATCGACAACAGGATTCTGTAGCGTAGACTCGTGCCCACACCCCATCGATATTCCAAAGAGTTAGGCACAATGATACCTATAATCAGACTACCAATCATTCAACGGAAAACGCCCACCAACTCACACCAAGGTACTCGCACCATTTCCGAGCATCTCAAGCCTTCTCCGTGGTAATCCCCTTCAAACTATCATGATCCCGCTCATCCCAAACAGCCCTCTCGAGCGACGGATACACGACATCGGCACCATCGTCCTGCGGGCCGTCGACATCCGCCAGCTTCCAGCTGGCACGGGCGAAGCGGCGACGGACGGCGGGGGTCATGCCGATGACGCGGATCTGGACGGCGCGGCCGAGCTGCCGGCGGATGTCGTCCTTGAGCTCGGCGAGGGCGGTGATGCCGGTGACGTCGACGAAGGGGACCATGGCGAAGTCCCAGACGACGACGGCGAGGGGCATCTCCTTGACGGCGATGCTGCGGCGCGCGCGCAGGCGCCGCAGGCGCCGCTCGCCCGCCACGCTCCACGACCGCTCGCTGTCCGCGCTGTAGTGCGCGTTGCCCACCGACGGGTACACCAGCTGGATGGCCTCGAGCGCCCGCACCTTGTTCCTATTCGCGTTCGGGAAGAACAGAGCGTCGTTGAACCGCACCACCGCCGTGTCCTCCGGGATCGACGTCCCAGCGTTCTCCGTCCGCGTCTCGCTGCGCGCGACGCCGCGCCCGAGCGGCGCCGAGCCCGTCGTCACCGTCTTGTCCGTGCTGATCGTCGGATTCACGAATGCGGATCGCAGTAATGTCCACGCCACGCTCCAGCCTGCGGCCGCGCCGATGCCGATTTCCGCCGAGACGAAGATGGTGACCCAGAATGCGACCATCAATGCGATGAAGTCGGCGAGCGAGATACGCCAATAGCGCCAGAATAGGGAAAGCGGGCCGAAGAGATGTATGACGGCCATGATCTACGAATGGTTAGTCGTAGCTTAGTTTCATTAGTAGGGTCCGGTAGGGGGCACTTACGATAATAGCTGCGAGCGTGGACTTGGGGAGCCAGTATAATGCCGGGGAGAACGCGTATAGCGTCAAGATGATGAACCCTGCAGTGACAACTCCGTTCAGGGGACTCCTAACGTTACATTCTGAGTTGACGGCCGTTCGAGACATGGCTCCGCCCACAGGCATCGCACCGAAGAAGGAGTTGACGATATTTGTAACGCCGAGGTAGTTAAACTCCTGAGTCTGGTCAATAGTGTAATGATTTCGCCGACCGAAGGCTTTTCCAACAGCTAGATGCTCGAGGGTAGAAGCGACTAAGGGAGCAATGGCGCGAGCGGCGACCTTGGACAGTAGAGTTCCATCTGGTACTGTTGGAGGGACTATCCCATTGGTGTCGACTTTGCTGATAGCCCAGACTGGGTCATCACGGTCTTTGTTGACGAGATAGGAGATGAGGGTGAATATTACGAGGACAATAATTGCCCTGCTGCTTGAGATGTACTTGATCGTGAAGTGTTTGTTGCCCCATTTCCTTCCTATTTTCTGGAGAAGTATGAGGATTAAAATCGTCCCAATGCCCACTCCGCAAGTCGGTCCGTCCCACTGCGGGAGACGCTTGAGCGCATCACCAAGTTGATTAAAGACACCATCAGGCCCACCGTCAAGACCGACGAGAGACGCGACTTGGCCCATTCCAATGGTTAACGCAGTAGCTGAGATAAAACCAGTAAGGACGGGAATAGAAACGTAGTCGAGGAGGAAACCAAGCCCAAGCAGCCCTATAACGAGAGAATATATGCCCACCATCATAGCGACGGCTGCCGCGATATTCGCAGGGGTATATTCGTTCTGAAGGTCGGCAATGATTTCTGCGGTTAATAGGCCTAAAATCGATGTCGGTCCAGTTGACAATTCTGTTTTTCGATCAATACAGGATTTCCCATAGCGTCTTATCACATGGAGAGCTCACCCTTCGAAGTCCCCATGAACACGGCCACCGCAGCCGGGACCCAACTAGAGTACAGCCCATTCTCGATTGGAATAGTCGCTATCTTAGCGTACGCCAGGCCCTGAGGAATAAGCAGGACTCCGATCGTGAGACCAGCCATGAAATCCTGAACAAGCCATGATGGAGAATATCGGGGTAGCCACTGAATAATTGGGAGCTTGTCGAGGAGATACTGTTTAGTACCTGATGGTAACTCCCCGGGTACTTTCTTGGCGAAACCTGCCACTCTGTTTAGAGTAACATCTGTTCGCAACTCTTCTTTAGCAGCGCCAGCTGCTCTCTCCATGGTAGAACGGTTCATGGCAGACTGTGGAAGTATGCTTAGCCTTCTGCCGTGTAGACTGAGGCTGGTATGAAGGCGGTTGTTGATATAGGCTGTTAGCTAAGTCGATATAAGGCAATATATCGCCAAGTCCCAAATAAATGGCCCCGTACATAAGCGTTCTAAGAATAGGGCTACGTGTGAAGGCGATCATTGAGGCGCTGATATCCTTAACCCGGGTACCCTCCCACATGCCTAACTAGCCCTCACACCCTCCTTCGGTGTATTTTCGCAGTATGCGGGGATGATAGGAAAACTGTATAGCATACCTGCCTTGTTTGTATAATACGCTAGAAGATAGGGGGGAGAAGACAGCACGATATCACATCTGGTAAGGCATAGGGTGATAGTGATTGGTGGCGGGGGCTCAAAGAGCTACCTATGGATTACAGTGTTGTACGGCGAATAACATGAGTGAAACTGCAGCCCAGCATTCGATACTAATCTACTCGGAAGCACGATGATATCCCAATTAGGCTTGCCTATCCTATCTGTGTGGTGACATCGCTACCGATGGGTATTTCACGAGGGGGTGGGGTAAGGACTAATCGCAACAGTTGCCATGTTGGAGCACTTACTCAGGGGGATACCGACAGGAATAGAAACAACAACTCAATGATCTATCCTCATGGACCCTAGCACCCTGCCGTGCTTCAGATTATCGTTGTGAGCTGCAAGGTGATTGGGGCAAACCTGCAACCTCGATTGCTGGTTGGATAGATGATCGTCTCTTCTCGAAGTGTTCTATGGCTGTTTTTGGCTCTCAGCGAATCGCCTGCACTAGTAGGCACTCTATGAGGAGCCGGGTGAGTCTACATAATGGTTATTATAAACAAGGAGTGTTCATACTATAGTGTGACCATTTAAAACACTTAGCCACACCCCACAAAAGGCGATCAGAATGTGGAGGCCGGCACTTGATACTAGTACCTTATTACGAGCCCTGCCACAAGATTTGAAGGGTTGCTGTAGTTCATTACTTGCTTCACGTGTCCAGTAACTGATCCGCATATACAATTTGTAGGGGGAAATAGGTTACTCGACATCAAGTTTTGTGGTATGTTATGTGCTCAGGTAAGTACGTGCCGGGCAGTTCTACTGTTTATTGGCCTTCGACGATACTTTACGATGGCTGTGGGTGCAAGTGAATGACTAACATCTCAAATCCTTGTGAGTTATACACAGCTGTTAGCCGTGGCTGATCGTCATCTTCAAAACCCAGTGCACAAGCAGCCGAGCTAGCCATGCATCTTGCTGCGATCTGAACACCAGTCCAGACTCCAAAGCCTAGTTCCCGGAAACATCGTATTAGTCATGAGTACATATGTTTACTGCGCCATTGGTTACAGCCCTTGTCTAGGATCGGCACTTGGGCAGTAGATATACGCACTTACGCAATAATCACCGTAAGCTATTAACGGGACCTGGCAGTGTAAACTCCACAGCAATAGTAAATATTAATCTAAATCATCAGATCAGCCTCACGTAAATATCAGTGAGATCATGAATTGCTGCGAAGGTGTGCCGTAGAAAGACAATTTTGGACTCCTAGGTTATAGATGATGTTGGTGGTACTTTTAATTCCGGCATTTTAGCAACGACGTTATGTGCTACATATGACCCCTGGTGCATGTGGCGTTTGTTACCCTGACTGCCTGAGTGCGGTAATAGCCAAGCTGCAAGGATAAAAGCTTGACCTTAACCAAGCTTTGCGTGTAACGGTGGCATTGCAGGGGCAAGGAGGTCAACCGGTCAGCGCCAAGTGAATATATCCCGGCCCCGTTATCCGTCAACTGCCCGCTGCATGCTGCTGAGCAATCTTGACTGCTTACTTAGGTAGATCCGTATCCAAGAAACTCTAACCTAAGAAACTCCACCAGTCGAGACCTACTTGGGCGCGATATCATGAAAAAGAGATCTTGGTCCGAGGGCTACGTGCGAGAGGATGACGGTATCATGCACTACAACTAGCCGCCGTTGACTCTGGAGTCACATTCCTAACCAGGTTAACGATCCAGCCAATGTGATATTTCACGAGCCGAACCCCACAGGGTTGGTATGCTCTGTGTTGGCTAGATTGGTGACACTTACCGGTCTTGCGTAATCACACATACCGGGGGTTTGTCCGAATTCAGGTCTTTGCCAGGTAGAACACGCAGTTAGTTTGAATAGGACAAACCCAGTTTATTTTCTAGATCAACTATCCCTGCCTCCCCCAGATCCCCTTTTGGACTAATTACTAGCCGATTTCCTAGCCGTGCTCCAACTTAGCTCCCGTTTAATCTAGTGGACGCTGTGGGACTCGAAATAGAGGCATCGCAATGGACCATACGGATTTATTTCGGCGATGCTAGTCTTGCCGGGTTGCCGCTACTATCTTGATCTCAGCTGCTCAAGGATGCCGCGTAATCAGATATTGCGGTTGTACGTGCCGCGGAAGTGATGCTTCGTAGAAGGCAAATCAATAGAGCTCAAGTCCCGTATCTGATGCAGTTATTAGAAAAAGCTCCTGTAATAAAGCCAACTGACTTTCAAGCAAGGCCTTTGTGTTATGTTGTGATACTAGGAGATTTTGATAGCCTCTTTTGTGTGTGGTTGAGACAATGCCACTAAATAGCAACAGTGGATGAGTGATGAGTGATGACTGGCCTAACAATTTCCGTAGCAAGTAGATAGACAGAGACAATGATGAAACATATTCATGTTACTGAATAGTATACTTGATAATGGAGAGATTAATGTAGCTTTACGTAGGATTCATCATCGCTAAATCAAAGAGGGTGGAACGGGCCTGCATCCAGAATGTACCTATCAATGTTTTTTTTATATGTACTATATATTAGATCTGCGAAAATACAAGGTTTGCTGCATAATACAATGACTGATGGACTATGGTCCTCGAAATGAATTTGCCGATGTTTGCGAACTTTTGTGAAAAGCCAGTTATGGGCTGCATCTGGGCAGGGTAGCTCCCCAACGATAGAAATCATCTAGACTTCCGCCTAGTTACAACTCTCGGTTACCCGACTTGGCTTTCTCCCCTGAGTCGGGAAGGGTAACTTCGTCCTTTTCCGCACTTTTGACCTTGTTCCAGAATATTTCACCGTTCTTCGGGTCATTTTGGAAAAGGTGATCAACAACCATCTTCTTCGGCGTCTCGCCCATCCATTGGAAGAGAGAAAAGTCCCGGAACTCATCTGCGCGGAAAACTTCTAGCATCTCGATAGGTTCATCACCAATGTTCTCGACGAAGTGGCCCATGTTTCGAGGCACGATGCCTACATCACCGGGGACATAATCAAACGTCCTAGCAGAGCCTTCCGAGCCGAAGATGGTGATTCGAGCCCGACCCCTTATGAAGAATGACCATTCGTCGGCGTTCGGGTGCCAGTGCATTTCTCGGAGAGCGCCAGGCTTGATGGTAACGTGAGCAGCTGCCACGGTCTTGGAGACTGGGAAATTCTTCGAGTCGGCGATACGGACTTCGCCTCCGCTGGTCAAGTGAGGTTCTTGCTCGAGCATTCTGTGGACAAAATTGGATTTGGATTTCTTGACACCTTTCCCAGTCGGCTTTTCTTCGTCGATTGAGCCTGGGATCGAGCCCTGGAAGATGTACTTCTCCTTTTCGGGGAGATGCGCAAACACTTCGGGCGCTAGGTTGAAGTTCTTCGCAATCACGGATTTCGGCGTATGTGCTGTGTGCCACGTTAACCTTGAACAAATTGAGTTATATAGCTAACTCGAATGCGTACCTAGCCAATCCGACAGAATGAAAGTCGACTCTTCCGAGAAGTTCCCGTCGTCGAAGATGAGAAGGAATTCGGTGCCGTTCTGTCCCAGACCCTGGAGCGAATGGGGGATACCGCTTGGGAAGTACCAGAGGTCTCCCTTCTTGAGATCATCAATGAAATTACCACCTTCATAGTCGATCGCAGTTACGCGGACCTCCCCATCAAGGACGTACGCCCATTCCGCCTCTTTGTGCCAATGTAGTTCGCGAATAACACCCGGATCAAGACGCATGTTTACGCTAGCAAGCTCGGAGCTGGCGCCCAATTCTCGCACGGTGGTTTGCCGAGTCCATCCGCCTTCCTGCATCAAATGAGTGTCTGGCCAGTTGAAAGTAAAGTATGTTACTAACCTCAATGCGAACATGGGAGTCGGCAAAACTCCAGCGTAAGTTTTGCATGTTTCCATGGTCTGTACTCGGCGGGCGCACAAGATCTGGGCTTTGTCGAGAGCGTTCGCGGTTCCAGGGACCGAGAACGGATGCGCCGAGCCCATTGCGGAATGGGAGGGGATCTAAATTCTCCCCTATAGCATCAACGGCTTTATCAAACGGGTCTTTGAAGCCCGGGTCGTAGGGTGATGGCTTTGCCCTCTTGCTGTACTTGGACGGGAGGTCAATACCAGCCTGAAGATACCGACGTGGACTATCCTCGACAGGAACTGCAAGGGCCGGATTTAACAGAAGACCTGCGGATAGCAGCTGCAGCGTGGAAAAGCCGCGATGGCTTTGAAACTGCATCTTGAGAAAAGAAGTGCGTTTGGCTCTTTTGTCGTCAATCTCGGGCAACTCGAACCTCAATTGAGGAAAATCCAATCGAGGGAGAAAAGAAGGATGCAGTGAATATGTTTAGAATCTCGTGAAGCAGACTGCTGAATCTTAAAAGACGATGCTGTCAAGCATCTCTGATTGCGATTACGAAGAGAACCCTGTTCAGAGCTCCGTACAGCTGATCCCTAGAGCTAGAAACTGAGTATCAAAGCTTCAAACCTGGCCATGCTAGAAACCGTTATGTAACAACTAGCAGTGAAATACCGAGTGAACGCCGAGCGTAATGTTGCGTATCTCGCTGGTCGCCTTACAGATGTAAAACCCTTGTTGTGATGTACATACATACAGCGTTTCCAGGTTCTGGAACCCGCTGCCCGTTGAAAGCATATCAAATCCCCAGTTACTTATCTGGTTTATTCATAGATCGATCGATCATTTGTTACCTTAGGCTTGGCGTCTTGTTATCTCGCTCTGTTACATACTCACATACAGGCATAAGCTAAATTGACCCCATGATTTACCTATCACCTAACTTATAGCATAGTAAACGCTTGTAGAGATAAATGGGAAGACGTATCCTTTGTTGGGTATATTCGGCTTTGTACCTCTGTGGTTCTGAGTACTGCAGAGCGAAATCATAGATTCGAGACATTCATAAGCTACTTTATTCGGAGTTACTTGCTACATGTAGTTAAACAGGTAGTTATTAGTTAGAGTCACGGTGAACGGCTAGGTTCATGATTGGGCAAGAAATCGGGTATGTCAATGTGAACGGTTTGCCGAATTCCCGTCCCGGCCCCAATTCAATTATAAATTTGGTGTAAATCTTGATCTTTCAACATCATTGCGGGTTCGGCTTATGTGATTCGCTCTTATATTGAATCCACCTAAGGATAAACGGCAACAGTCAGGTTGACTCCAATGATAAATTTCTATGGATATTGATTGGCCTCTAATCTCTTCTTACAGTCCCCCTTTATGCTCATCTTCCATTCGCAATACTCCTCCAGACATTTCCCTCAGTGATCCCCAATGGCTCATCCCTCTAATGGGTATGGCGCCCTCCCTACAACAGGGAGTTTCACAGGATCAAGCGTCAATGGCGATGAGGAGCAGCAGCCTCTACTTGGGAGCCGGTCGTCGAAAGATAGATGGAAGAAAAATCTAATGGTTGATGTGCGTCGCGACTGGGCCGACCTGATTCTTCTCAGTTGCTACATTATTACCGGCCTTCTCGACAGCGCCTCTATATCAACCTGGGGCTCCTTCGTATCAATGCAAACAGGTTAGTCGCAGAAACAAGACGGGCGGCATTGGGTTAGTGAAGACTAATGGTATCTAGGGAATACGGTGTATTTCGGACTCGGACTGGCTGATCCTTACGAGTCAACGCGATGGATCAAATCAGGGACCTCCCTCGGCTGTTTTTGTATAGGATCTGTATTCTTCAGCGCCTTTCACCGGCACTTCTCACCCAAGAGACGCTGGGTGCTCTGTGCATCTTTTTTGATACAGATGGCATTCATCATCGGGGCCGCCGCAATTGTCACCTTTGGGCCTCAGACTGCAGACGCCAAGGAGGCGATCGGCTGGCCTGAGCTCGTCCCGATAGCTTTGGTCGCTTTCCAGAGCTGCGGACAGGCCGTGACCAGCAGAGCGCTCAAGTACAATGCCCTGACCAGCGTCGTGCTGACGAGCATCTACTGTGACCTTTTTTCCGACGCGGATATACTCGAATTGCACAACCCTGAGCGCAATCGCAGAGTTGGCGCACCCGTCCTACTTTTGATTGGTGCTGTTCTGGGCGGTTTGTTGGCGAGAAGTTCTGCTGGCACTGCGGGGGTTCTGTGGATTGCCGCAGTGTTGAAGCTTCTCGCCGCTGCCTCATGGGCTTTTTGGCCCGCCGAGAACGAGTAGCCGATAAATCCCTCCCTACATGTCATCCCTGTAGCAATCAGGTTTCGGCTGGTCCTCACAACCCCGACTTCTAGGCGCAACATTTAGCCAAGGGAATGACGCCAAGCATATATTGCAGAAGATATATGTTAGCCAAGAGGGCGTGCGATTTCCGATATGGTTGCGACCAAAGTGCCGGTAATTTAGATAGCAAAGTGCGTCATACACAATATCATACATCTGTAGAGGCCGTTACACATGCTCTTGTTGACGCTATTGCGGCAGATAAAAAAGCTCCGATTTGAACGCGCGGCCGGATGAACGACCTTACTATTTCAAATGCTGGTATATTAAACCAGGCAGTCCATTGGAGTGGTATTACCGAGTATCTTGATCATAATTTGCCTTGCTATAGCCCATGATGCCATGAAAAATCTATTGTCTACGCCATCGTGTCAGGCCCTGTGGGAGACGGCCTCCCAGCTTATGATACCCTGCTCTCCGGATGTTTCTCGATCAGGCCGATGATCCCAGTGCCGCGGAAAGCAACGCATACGATGATCGTACAGCATATCGCCAAAGCGATGTTGAACCAATTGGCCCCTCTCAAACTGGCTAAGGATGTAGGACCCCAAAGAATGACTTCTCCTGATTCTTCAACTGAAACGCCCCTTTCTCGTGCCATGGTCGTAGTCTTGATGGCCGTAGTTACCGCCAACCCTATCGCTCTTCCAATTTGACCCATCGCGTTTATGAGTGCGTTTCCTAGAGCATAGTCGTCCTGGGGTAGGGACTTGGACGTGAAAAGCGTCAGGCAGGGCCCGTTCATATCAGCGCCGGCTACCAAGATGACAACAGCAGGAAGTGCAAAGGCGAAGTAAGACGTGTCAGGCCGGATTGGCGCGGAGAACAAAATACAAGATATCGACACGCCTATATTGCTGGGCAGGAGCACCATCCACGTCGGCACGCGCAACATGAGATCACCGACGACGAAGGCGGTGATAAGACCGCATGCGCCAGTCGGGATGAAACGTAGGGTTGATTCCAAAGCACTAAACCCTTGGAAGCCCTGGAAGAAATATGTCACATAGAGAATGAAGTGATTGAACGCGGCAGCGAACAGGGCCATGAGTAATATCGCGACGCGAAAGCGAGGGTTTTTGAAGACTTTCATTGGTGGCTTTCTTGCGATGTGCTTCTCTTGATACCATTGCCATCCAAAGAAGATTCAAATGACCAGCACCGCGATCACAATCAACGTAGATCAAAACCGCGCCCCATCCCACCGTATTGCCTCAGAGCGAACAATACCTAGTGCAAGAATTCCCGCAGTGATGAGCGTGCCCCTAAGCCAGTCCACTGTTCTGAATACGGAGACACCAGCCTTAATCTCTGCTACGGGTGAAGGAGGAAGTGGCATGGACATACCAGTAGCTGTAACGATGATTGCAAGCCTGCCTGTAGCTCCGCACACCCATTTCAAGGTGGCGGAGGAGGCGATGAAACCTGCGATCAAGTTACCAAAGACGCTGCCAAAGGGTGTGCCGGCAGCTTATAGACGTGTTAGCACCTACTCACAATACGATGCTAAGGAGCAAGCAGGCTTGCCATAGGCACCGAAAGCAAAGTTCTTCGCCCTGCCCAGGGGAAACGTCACGCTTAGAATCCCAATGGCTGTAAGCACATGTGCGGCAGCGCCCTAATTGTTTCTTAACATGTGTATTATCAGCCAGTCTTCACACTTGCTGAGTCTTACAAGTTCTTGCAGCCCCCAAGATAGATTGGACCCGATCTCATTCCGTATGAAAGGGTTCGCAATCATGGTCGCTGCAACAACAGCACTTCCCATTATGAAGATCAAGCGATTCCCGTAGACATTAGCTACACGCTCCTATAATACAGGGAAACATCGAAGAGACAATCCTTGTAATATACTATTAGAAATGCTCAGGTCTTGCCCGATGGTTGGTAAGATAATGACCACCGACTAGATCGAAAGGATCTGGTCATTGTCAGGGAAGCTTTGTTACAGTTGTACCTGATGGTTAAGTACACATACAATCAGAAAGCTTGCACCTGTAACTATCACAACTAGAGCTATGCATCTCGCCATGGTGTATTTTTTGTTCTTCTTTTTTTCTCCAAAACACTAACCTTCATGTAGGGGTCGTTAAGCCTGGTTGTTGTGCGGGAAAGCCCAAGGATAAAATCAGGGGAGCTGTTTCAAGCCCGCCCCTTTGTCTTCTAAACCAAAACTCTGTACGAACAAAGGACTAGACGAAGCTCTCAGAACCCGTCAACCGCGAAGTTGCGTTACGAAGCCACATGTTACATAAACAATAAAAGCTCCGTCAGGGACGCAACGACATATAAATATAAGCCAATTCCTCCACGATAGCAACACTCATTCACCACCAACCCAGGAACTCAAGGCTTCTAAACCATCACCTTATCATCGATCGCTTCTAACTTCTAAGCAAGATAATACTCACAACTCCTAAGATCAACTAGGTAAGCTAATATCTCAAAACTTATCGCAGCCATGACTAACGCTCTTCAACTCGCTGTTGCTCTTCTGGCAGTTCTCCCCACTGCCCTCGGCAGTAACCTCTTCGTTCATAATAACTGCGGCTTCGCCATCTGGTGCGGCGCA
The DNA here is from genome assembly GCA_022376535.1 of Xylariaceae sp. FL0662B. Classification (NCBI taxonomy): domain Eukaryota; kingdom Fungi; phylum Ascomycota; class Sordariomycetes; order Xylariales; family Xylariaceae; species Xylariaceae sp. FL0662B. The sequence continues at coordinate 13,398 of JAJJKD010000037.1, read as the reverse complement.
GCCAAGAATAAGGGAGGTTTAGGCCCGACTGTTCAAGTGGGCGGAAGCGGTGGTGTTTACCAGTCGCCGCTCCCCGCCGAGAACGACAACATAGGCTCCGTGCTGAAGTGTGCTACAAACCAAGCCCTCGCCCAGCCCTTCCAGATGGAGCTCAATGTTCAATATGGTAGGTCGTGGCTCGACCTTTCGGCTGTCGACGGTGACCCTTTTCTTGCGTACCATCGCCACGCTGAGACTGCGGGCCAGTGTGTTATTGACTGCCCTGCCGGCTCGACTGCCTGCGAGTGGCCTCATCAGATTGATTGTGATTCCACTGAAAATGCTTGGCTTACCCTGTGCTAATGGACAGTATTAGTTCATTCTTGGGATGCCGTGGGTAATTATGAGGCATCTAGTGATACCATGACATAACCGTAGCTACATTTTTGTGACATCAGATTGGAAACCACTAATAGCCTGCGAAGGCTATAAATTTCGGTAGCTACACAGCCCCTATACTTTTAGATAGTAATACAATCATGGTTATCCCGATTTTTTTTTATCTTACTGTAGATGGAGAACATCAGTCACAAAATCGAGTAAACAAATAATTCAATCACAATTAATTCTTAATAGTAAAACTGCAAAACGCCTAAACTGTCCTTATATTTGTGAGTTATTTCTGTACGGACTATATATTAATACGCGTATTAACTTTACTCACGGAGCTAATTCCACATGAGAGCGCCTCGTTCATTATAGCGAATATGGTGATAGTGCTATTGTCTAGCTGAGCGTTATGCTTGTAAATTATATGTGCCATGGCAGTCGCTTCATCCAACCGTTTCACCATTATTGATAATTCTAGCCGGTGTTTAGGATGATGCGTTTGCCAATTTGTTATGTTTAGAATGGGCAAAAGATCTGGCTTTGGTATTAAATAGTCATTTCCGTCTTAAGTAATGTTGAATCACTGCAGTTGAACCACTGCAGTCAATCTATGGTAGGCTAATCTAGATTAGGTTTAGCGTGGTCACGTGACTACGTCACGTGACCTACGGGACCTTAATAGTAGTAACTAAATCCCCACCACTATAGCCCACAACTTTTACCTTTTAATTTAATAACAACAGATTATTACTATAAATCGCGATTCTATCGTAATTTGTACGTATGTATAATAGAGGCTATTTAATACTAATTAGTGGTTATAAAGGCAATTATAAATAAGTAAGGATAAAGAAACGGACCGCAGTTAACTTTTAAAATAGGCTTTTATATTTAATCCGATTTAATTCTATAATTTTAGCTAAATATTTAGCCGGCTATATAATAAAAGGATTAAAAACTTTACTTTATTAACGAAAAAAAAATATTTATATATTTAATTCTATAAAAAATACCCTAATTAATAAAAAAGTAAAATAGTAAGCCTTTTTACCGAAAAAAAAATACCGTATATCTTAAATAGTAATTATAATAAATATCTTTATATTTTAACTATCGACGAATTTAAAATTCTATCGGATTTTAACGTTTTTTAATAAAATCTAATATTTCCCGATATCTTTATTAACTTTAATGCTACCTAATTATATTACATTACCTATATTATTAAAATAATTAATCTAATTAAAATCCCGTTACTATCGGATTTTAATACTTAAAAAACCTTTATTTTTAAAGAAATATAATAAAAATTACTATTTTTATTATACCTATAAATAAAATATATATATCCGGACTTTTTTAATAAAAATATTAACCCTAATAACCCTTTATAAAACCCTAAATATTATATAACCTTTATAGGTAATACTATTCGGATTTATAATAATCTTCTATATAAAGGTTAATAAATATTTAAATAATTTTAAGGAAATTTCTAAAAATAAAAAAACCGTAATTTTGATAAGGTAAATCGTTATTTTAAAATATAGCTATTAAGGACCTTTATAAAATACGGAATCTCTTTACCGGAAAACGAAAAAAATATATATAAATTTTTAAAACTATTTATAATTAACGACTTAAATATTTTAAATATCCTAAATTTTATATTAATAGTTACTTAATTAGCTATAATGCTATTATTTTTTATCCTTATATTTATATATTAATTTCCCTATACTATAAATATACCGGATATATAAATTACAACCCCCAATAAAAGTATAACGGATACTTTAATACTTAACCCCTAAATAATAAATACCCCATTTATTAATAATTAAAAACCTATATTTATCCCTAATTAATAGGGCTTTTATACCTTATTAATTATATTTAGAAATCAGGCCTTATTTATTTATAATAGCTAAATATACGAATTATTTTTTTAACGTATTATATATAACGGTATAATCGATTTTATTATATATATTACCTTTTAAAAAATATAAAAATTAACCTATAACTATACGGGTAAGTTATATAATATATTAAAAAATAAAATAAAAATCTTTATTAATATATACCGAAAATTTAATATTATTAAAAATTAATACTATGCTATTTTCTTAAATATTTTTATAGATTATACCGAAATCTATTTTATTAATAAAATTAATCCAAATCGTTATTAAAATAAAATATATAACCAAATTTATATTTATTTTAATATAAACCTTAACTATATTTATTATTAAACCGATTAAATTATTATAATATATATTAAAGTTTGAAATTTAAGCCTAAATAAATCGAAAATAAAAGTTTTAAAAAAACTATTTAATAAAATAGTCCTTATTTAATATATATTTAAAAAAGGTTATAAAAAAAAATTAACCTTTATAATAATATAATATATATTTATACCGGTATTTTTAAGTTTAAATACGCGTTTATTAATATAAAACTAATATTTAAAACCTTATTTATAAACCTTTAATTTAGTATATAAATTTCAATAAATTATAAAACGAATTAATAATACCTATAAGATTAAAAATTAAGTAATATAAATTTTACCGATAAAAAATATAATAATAATAGCTATAAACCTTTATTTTAAAGAAAATAATAGAATAAACCTAAACCTTATTTGGGTAATAATTAATAATAATTTTAAAAAAAATACTTTATTTATAAAAAAAACGGCTATTAATTAATAAAGCATTCCTTATTTAAATAAAATAGAATTAAAAATCAGTATTATAACGCTATAGAAATATTAAAAGATTTATTTACGTTTAAAGAATTTGCTGTATATCTATTCGAATTCGAAAAAAACCCCGAAAATAATAATAATGATTAATAAAACGATAAAAATAATTATAATAAAAACGAAAAAATAATATAATATTTTACTAATTATTTATTTTTTTACCAGATTATTAGTAAAAATATATATAGCTAAAATACTATAATAAAAGTAAGTTAATTTATATTTAATAATTTATATATAATTAAATATTAAGGAATTTTATAAAATACCGGTATTATTAAAATATTAATAATAAAAAAAGTATAACTAAAAATATACTTTAAGAAATACTTAAATATATAAATCGATTAAACCCTTAATAATATAATTATTTAATTTAAAGGTTAAAATTAGTTAATAGCTATTAATATAGTAACTATAAATAACGAATTAAATTAAATTAAATTTTATATTATAAAAGCCCTTATATTATTTCTATTATTATTATAAAATATAAATAAATTAAAAGTTTATTTTAATAATGTTTTTAACGTTATTATAAAAAATAATAGAAAAACGATTCTAATAATATAAAAATAAAAATACCTTTTTTTTAATATTAGCTATAATAAATTAATTATTTATTTTATAAAAGCTAAACTATATTAATTATATTATTAATTTAAATATTTACGGATCGAAAAATTATATAACCTATTAAAAATAGCTAAATATAACGACGTTAATATATTAATTTTTAACGAAATTTAAAAATTTTACTATTATTATTAAATTTATAATTTTATCTTTTAAAGGTTTAAATTTATAATCCGAAATAAATATAATTTTAACTATAAAATAGTAATAAATATGGTTTATTTTAACGGCCGAAATATATTATATATTATTAATACGGTTATATTATTTTAAATAGTAGCATTTTTAAAATTTTTATTAGCTAAAAATATATAGAATATATTTTATAAATATTAAATTTATATATATTAAAGCTTTTTTAATATTATTATTTATAATTCCGGTACGAATTTTATATTTAAGGAATTTAAAAATAACGTATAAATTATCGGCGTTATTTATAAAAAAAATGCCTATTAAGGCTTATTAGGTAATTGGAAAAATCAAAAAAATATATAAACCCTTAAAACGTATTTATAAGATTTTAAAAAATAAAATTGGCTATTATATAAACCTAAATATAATCCTTTAAATAGCTATAAAAATATTTAATAATATAGCCGGCTTTAATAGCTTTATATTAATATTATTAGTATTCGATATTTATTTAAAAATTATTACTAATTTTTTACCGTTTTTTAATATTATAAAACAAGCCGAAACTATATAAAAGGCTATAAAAATATTAAGGGAAATACGATTTAAAGTTAATATAAATTATATAATTAATATATAAAATAGCCCTATAATATAGGAAATCTTTATATTTCTATTATAAATAGAGGTAATAGTATAAAAAAAAGGAAAAAATAAATAGGACCTTTTAAAATTATTATTTTTAAAAACTATAACGTTATTATTAATATAAATAGACTAACGAAATTTCGATATATTTAGGTTAAAAAATATTATTATAATTAATAAGAAATAATAAAGGCTATAAGAAAATCGATATAAAAACTAACGGTATTAATAGGAATAAAAAAATTAATATAAAAACCTATTAAGATATCGGTAACGTTAATAATGATAAAAAAACCGATATAAGAACCTATAACGGCCTTTAAAAAATAATAATCCGTAAAAAGAAGGCGAAATAAACCTCGAAAGTATTCTATTATAAACCTTATTATAAATTATACCTTTATTATATATTATACGTTTAATGTATTCCTATTATATAAAAAAAAGGTTGATTTCGAATTAATAATTAAACTAAAATAAAATAAAGTTATAAAAGCTTTAGAAAAACTATTTTAAAAGTTAGATTTTATAGAAATTAATAACCTTATTATTTAAAAAGTATTCGAATTTATAAAATTCAATTAGATATATATTACCGAAAAGATTTTTAATATACGGCTTATATAAGAAATTAAAGGAAAAATAATTAAGCTATACGAAAAATTATAATTCATTATTTAAAGCTATAAAAACGAAAAAAAGAAATTTATATTTATATAATTATTAATTATTTAATAAATAAGTTAATGTTTAATATTTATACTAGTATTTTTATTATTTAAAATTTATAATATAAAAAAGAACTACGAAATATTATTTAAATATATATTTAAACTAATAATAAGCTTAAAAAAAAGATTTACGTATAATTACTAAAAAAAATCGTTAATAAATACCCTAAAAATATTTATTTTAAAATTATTAAACCCCTATATGGCCTTATAAAATTAAGACTATATTGGTTTAAAATATATTATATATATTATAGAAAAAAACTAGCTATAAAGACGTTAATATATAACCCATATTTATTAATAATTTATAAAAATATTAAGAATTTTACTATTATAGAATTATAAACCGATAATACTTTTAATATTATTATAAAAAGTTTTTTAAAATTAAAAAAAGATAAACTTAAAGAGGCCGGATTTTATATAAAACTAAAAATAAATCTTACTACTATATAAAAGATCGAATTTAATAGTAGCCGAATTTAATTTATAAAAAAAGATATAATATTTATTTAACGTAGTTAAGGCTAATAATTATAAAAAATTGATAAATTAGTAATTAATATATTATAATAATACGTTATTTAACGTATAAAAGGTATATATATAGCCTTAATTTATTAACCGGAGGCATTATTTAACCTATTAATAATAGTATAAATTATATAGCTAATAAATAAAAATATCGATATTTTTAATAACCGAATCAAATAATAAATAAATAATTTAAAAAAGGGATTAAAATATATACCTTTAAACTTTAATAGTATTAAATTATTTATTTTTATAAATAAATTATTCGTAAATAATAAGGACTTTAGCTTTTAATTAGGGTTTATTATTATATTAATAATTAAAATTCGATTAGATATAAATTTTATAATTTACGGTAATATAATCTATTAAAACTTAACTAAATATAAAAAAATTACCAAAAATGTATTAATAAATAAGTTATACGGGATAATTTTAAGTTTCGATAATGCTATTATATTTAATATAATAATTAACTAAATTACCAATACCTTTAAATTATTATAAATACCTATAATTGTTTATATAGATTTAAAATTACTATATAAATATCTAATTAAGTTAAAAATAATATTAAAAAAAGGCTAATAATCGATATAATATTACTTCGAAAATTATATAAACGATAAGAAATATTAAAAATTAAATAAATAAATAATAAAAATAATCCATTAAACGCGTTTACGAAAAAAACCCTGAATTTAACCCTCGAAAAGCTAATTTTAACGAATCGATTTACTATATAAATCGAAGCTTTCGTTAATAGGACTACTATATTATAAGGTAAGATAAGGTAACGTTACGGGAATAGTATAACGTTATGTAAGTTATATATAAAGATTATATATAAGAAAAAAAAAACGGAATATTTATATAAAAGGGAGATAAATGGATTTAAGGCCATAAAACGCGTTTTTTAACAATAAAACAAAAAGTACCCAGTATTAAATTACTGTAGTTAAACCACTATAGTTAATCTATAATAGGCTAATCTAAATTAGGTTTAACGTAGTCACGTAATTACGTCACGTAACCTACGGGACCTTAATAGTGGTAACTAAATCCCCACCACTACAGCCCACAACTTTTACCTTTCAATTTAACAACAACAGATTATTACCACAAATCGCGATTCCATCGTAATTCGTACGTACATACAATAGAGGCCATCTAACAAGTAAAGTAAGAACGATCTTCCATGATCTATCAGTATTTCTATCGATAGTGTTCAACATAATCCCGTTATAGAAGAATAGTGTTGAAATAGATACGCAGGTTATGAGTGTATACATCAATTATATTGATGATAGTAGTAGTAAGAGAGGTATCACAGGTAGGAGGGGATATCCTCCTATATAGCCACTGGTGTGGGTCGTCCAGCTACCTGTATATTCACATACCAGCCACCAGATATTCCAATAAATAGTTCTGAGTGTCGAATATTTCTGACAGAACGGAAAACTTAACCATGCCAACTCATTAGAACACTACAAGTCAAGTTCTCTGGCTAACTTGTTAGGATATACCTATCAAAATCCCGAACAGTGAATTTTGTTTTCAGGCTTGAATCTGCTCAAAAAACATCATGGTTGTTTTTCTTCCGTGTATCAGTTATAGAACCATTATAATTGTTCAATGTTATATAAATACTTCACCTTTGCCAGATGGCTGATTGATGCACTATCTGAAAGGCAAGGTTAACCAACAGCCACTCAACAGACACTGATTCATCTACCAGATACACTTGTTTAGAATACATCAGGCGACATAATGTCATCCCAACCTTCCGGCGGCGCAACGCCCGAAATTCGACTACTCTGTGAAAAGCACGGGTTATCGGTTTGCCGGATATGCTTACATTGTATAAACGTGTACTACTCGGCCCCGGCCGATCCACTGATATCCAGGCAACAAGTCACTACCTTTTCGCCGGATTTTAAGGTAGAACCGCTGTTTACCAAAGTTCTTGACTCGAGTGTGTATTACTCTGCTGGGCAAGGGAGGCTGACATCAAGGGACCCAGAACATCCCGCCTGGGATGTTAATAAACACCACATCATGCGGTATCCGTGTAATGAATGTGGCCTCTTCTACATGCCAGCAGGCGGACCTGGCAGCTTTCAACTTCACCCCTCCCACGTGTGCGAGGACGGACAACGCTACCTTACGGTTTATGTTTGTCCCCTGAAATTTGAGCGTCGGTCTGGCAATATTGTCTGCACTGCGTTCTACAAATTTGGCCCAAACGGCTCTAGAATGAACAGCACTTACGAATGTTTGGTAGCATCAAGTGATGGTACAGTAGAGCAGAACTTGGACAACGCCGAGATCTCGGCTCTATTGGGGCTTCTGAAAGCAGTGGAAGACGATATCATCCCCGCGCGACAGGCCATGGTTCTGGACACGGTACATACCAACAGTCCCCTCTTTGCCGCCCGGGCTTGGATGTTTCGTCTGATAGTGGGAACCCCATTAAACGAAGCCGTCTTGGACTTTCTGCTCAATGCGCCGACACTAAAATATAGCCCTAAACGGGAGGCTTTCGTCAAGACAACATTGGGGTGGATAACAAAGAGCTATCCCGCTTCAGCGGCACGACGCCAGCTAACTGTACAGTTCATTCAGAGAGTGAAGAGACTGGCAATGCTCGGAATTCAAGTTTACTGGATGCCTCTTGAGCAGAGTGATAGTACTAAGAATGCAAAAGCTGCATTTTCGGATCAACCGCTGCCCTACCAGCCACCGCAAAATGAGATCCCTCAAATGATCAACGACGACAGTGAACCACTTCTTCCAGGGGAAGTGCTTATCAGCATTCAGGAGTCGTTAATTGCCGATTTTAGTAAACTTCTTACTCTCCCGGACTCTCGGAAAAGTGCATAAGCTATCGAAATAGGAGATAAACGACTCCTGCTCTCGGGAAAGTGCATAAGTTGCCGAAATCATTACTAAAACAGGAAATAAACGACTCCCATTATTGGGGTAGAGGACGAACCCTTAGAGCGGGTGCCTACTCGAGGCGATTTGCGACCACTTGATACGCATTCGGATGAAGAGGTAAGCGGGCTGTGGAGGTAGTAATCCATTCCATTAATAGGTACCATAGATAGTTAACAATTATGAGTAGGTAACAATGATAGTTAGCATGTACTTTTTCGTCAGACTTGTGATGGTAGCATGCATTGCCGAGTTCTTATTTTATATTTAGGCCTCCGTGAGGAAATACACCTGCCTATTTCAGGCGTTTCAGGTGTTAAATCTCCCTAGACATGACTGAAGACTCTCAATTAGACCATAACATACAACCATTGCCAACCAGGACGTTGTGTAGGTCCAAGTATTTTCTAACATTCTAGCACTTGATAGATTACTCTGATAAAATTGTAATAGATTCATCTACTGGTCGGTGTAAACTCACGTCGTTTTAGAACTTAAGCTTTTGTTTATTCTTTGATTTCTTTGTCTACGCGCTGATTTGTTGCAAGAGATGGCACAGTTATGTTTTCTCCTTCAGTCTATGTCCTTGAGGTCGGGAAACATGTTGGACTATATACAAAGATAAGCTCTACAACCATCTCTTAGATACACTATCAACAAACTTGGCGCTTCTCAATCTGTCGACGTAACAGTTGTCGATCTAAACCCTATCGTGGCTGTTCATTGCAACCAGACATAACCCTCTTGAGACCCCTTTATTTCGCATTCTTAGGGAGATTCACCAGAGAAGATACCGGATTCAGAAACCACATCATACCTTCTCCCCGTAGCCCGGGCTACAGGGTCTCCTGGTCTAAAACTAGAACTCATGGATGGCCCAGCTCTGAACTACGTACATAGAGACAGCTACGCATCGCGGGGTTACAGCTTATCGGAGGGTTAATATTTCAGACCCGGGACTCTCTTGACTAACTTGCCTGTCTGTGCTACATTAGACAATAGAATACCTTACACACATGCCAGTATGCGTTGCATAAACTTATAGACACTATAAGCTATTCGTTCAAGTTCGTACTACTATCTGTGAGAGGATCTATCGGTGAATCTGGTGATGGTTCAGTATGTCTTGTATCTAATCCGTATCTAACATGAATGCATCATCTAATAAGTTCAGAATTATGCTATTTAAGCATTTACTCAACACCGGCTAATTTAACAAATATAGAAAACATGTGTTAACATATGTCGGGCTGCTGGCACCTTTTTAAACCCCCGTTGTCTCGAAACAAGCTTTCCCGGACCCCGAACCCCGAGCCAAGAATACACTCTGCCCTTGCTTCCCCCTCACGCTTCCCCTCACACTTCCCCTGCCCCCATCATTGACCCCGCACATCGGTCTTATTTGGGTACTTATTCCGTCCCGGGAGTAATGCCGCTTGGATGTACGGACACCGTTCCGACGAAGCTATATTTATTATGCCATTTATACGCTGGCTCATTTCAACAGGCACAATGGACGATTATCTCCCGTTCAAAACCGTGTGCATCTATCATACCTCCTTAACACCATGCCCCCGATCCCTAAGAACATCATCATCACCGGCGCTAGCGGACTCATCGGCCCGCTCCTGGCGTCGCGCCTCCTGAATGACCCTAGCTACCGGGTATTCCTGACTGACATCGCGGAGCCCGCCGTGCCCGCCGGCGTCAAGTACGCGGAGCATGCGACGTGCATGCAGGGGGACATCAGCTCGGGCGCGTTCGTGCAGTCGCTGCTGGCGGCGGCGCAGCCGCTGTCGGCCATCTTCATCTTCCACGGGATCATGTCGGCGGGGTCGGAGGCGGACTGGGAACTATCGCTGCGGGTGAACGTGAATAGCGTGCGGGACCTGCTGGTGGCGCTTAGGGGTTCGAACCCGGGCGTGCGCGTCGTCTACGCGAGCTCGCAGGCCGTCTACGGCCAGCCGCTGCCGCCCGTCGTCACCGACGCCGTGACCCCGACCCCTGAGGGCACCTATGGCGCGCATAAGCTGATGACCGAGGTCCTCATCAACGACATGCACCGCAAGGGGTTCGTCGACGCCTTCTGCCTGCGCTTCCCGACCGTCTCGGTGCGCCCCGGCAGGCCCACCCAGGCGGCTTCGTCCTTCCTCTCCGGCATGGTCCGCGAGCCGATGAAGGGCGAGGAGTGCGTGATCCCGCTGCGGGACCGCTCGTTCCGCTCGTTCCTGTGCTCGCCGAGCACCCTGCAGGAGAACCTGATCAGGGTGCTGAATATGGACAGCACGAAACTGCCGAAGCACGTGCGGCATATCAACTTCCCGGGGATCTCGGTCTCCATACAGGAGATGATGGATGCGCTGGCCAAACACGGCGGAGAGGATAAGTTGAAATACTTGAAGGAGACGACGGACGCGGGGTTGGAGAGGATACTAAGAAGTTGGGCGCAGGACGTCGATGTCACCACGCCCCTGAAATTAGGCCTGGTCAAAGACGAGAGTGCGGATGCCCTTGTTAAGGAGTACATTGATTCTTTAAAGACTTGACCGCCGTGTATAAACTTTGAAATGAGTTACGTTACATATAAATCATACTATCGAACTAGCCCTTAGTCTAGTCCGACTTCCTACCGTCTTTTTCTAGAGGGCATTTGTAGGCCATGCGCCCAACTCATAATGCTTTAAGTTTCGCTGTACCCCATCTCTTATTTACTCAGTTCGTCAAAGAAGATCCATTCCTACATCGCCGATATAGTCACCCCCGCTAGCTGCAAGTGTAGCATAGTAAAGATTTTCCTCCGCACAAATGACCATCCGACCATCGCCAGCAAAATTGAAGTTTGCTGAGACTCCGCCGAGGTAGATCTTCCCAATTAGCTTACCAGATGGGTTCCACACATGCACACCATCGCCACAACCTGAATAGACATTGCCGTTGGAGTCGACATGAATTCCTTCAGCCAGAATCACGTCAATGTCGCGAGCTTGCATGAACAGAGAACTGGGCTACATACCATCTGGAATGCCGGCGTCTGTATAGGCAAAAAGTTTGCGATTGTCCCAAGTGCCGTCTTCTTGAACGTCAAAGCGGTAACTGTCACCTTGTCAGTTGTCGATCCTAATTTCAGAAGGGCACGGCTGCAGCGACATACATGCTCGACGGACTAGACATGTTCCAACCCCAAAAGGCCCCATTGGCACCTGTGTCTGTAACGTATGCGTGCGAGCCATTGGGTGAGAATTTAACCCCTAAGAGACGCGCTATTAATTATGACGTCCGTTAACCTTGGTCAATGGGGCATTGCTATACCGTTCGGGAGAGTAAACCCGTCTGCAACAGCGGTGACTGCGCCCGTCGCATCGTTGTACCTGTAGACTTGATTTCGCAGTCCCGGAGTTGGACGGAAGTCCTGGAGATATCCATAGAGGGTATCTACGAAATAGACTTCTTTGTTCCGAGGGTTGACTGCGAGGTCGTTGAGAGAACTAAACTGGCGCCCGAAGTAGTTATTAAGCAGAACTGAGTAATAATTGTTAGCTAACTACCTATGAGCGTTTACTGTACGTGACTTACCCGTCGTATTGTACGGTTCTCGCGGGTTCATTAAAATGAGATTTGAAGTAATATTATCGCCTTGCCCCTCTGACGCGAAGAGAATTTGGCCGTTGTAGTTTGTCGCCCCTGAAATACGATTGTGAGCTTTTCAAACATTCATTGCACACTGCCAAGAATCGATCATATTACCATTCGGATTGATTACCATTGGGTTTGAGTCGACGGTCTGAACCGCGACAGACCCTGTCGCATTGCGCGTATTCGAGACGGCGGCAGCCTCGGAAAGCGCAATTTTGAGAGTAATACTGGACTTGTTGAGCCCTAATGTGAAGTCAGTTGTTCTATTCTACCATACGGCAAACAAACATCCAGAATACTAGTAGCTCAATGGTAATAATTAAGGAGAGGGCAACGTCTAGGGACTCACCTGTGCCGGCTGATGGCGCACCTGCACTCTGGACAAAGAACACCTCATCTGTAGGCGGATACCTGACATGAACTTATTAGACCTATTCTCTCCAGATCCGCGTGCTTCTCTTGTTTTAGGGCATACCAGACAACTGCTTCGTGGAACAAAAGTTTTGGCCCGCCATTGGCAATGAGCGTTAGAGTAGGATTCGGTCCAATGACATGGTAGAACTCGTCGTCGTAGATATGAAAGGGCTTTTCCTTGAGTGATTCGGCATCGTGTCCTGGCGGGAAAAAAAACTACCGGTCCCCTACAATGAGCTTCATTTCATCCTGGCGGTACATGCAAAGACAGTTGGACATACAGTCGAAGCATTGGCCTCTGACGGAGGCAACACGGTGGGCAGCACATTAAAGGCCTTCTGGTCAATGAATTGAGCCTGCGCGGGAAGTTCGGCTCTCGGGAATCGTTGAGAACTAGACACTGGAGGAGTCCCGTCGGCCTGTATGACTACTCCTGCGGTAAGGGCAACGAGCGCGAACACAAAGAAAGCCATGCTGTGTACGTTGGAGGTAATCCCTCTGGTCGTTTTTGGCGTCTTCCAGGTTTGGAGAAATCATGGCTGACGTAGGCGGCACCATTTTAATATATCCGTATATGAACCA